>PVJS01021578.1:0-31359 GCA_004027185.1 Glis glis
AAAAATAGGGCCCGGGGTGTAGCGCGGAGGTAGAACGCCCCTGGGTTCAATCCCCGGTACCGGGAAAAAAAAGAAAAAAAATAAAGGATAAAAAATAGGGCCAGGGGTGTAGCTCAGAGGTAGAATGCCCCTGGGTTCCATCCCCTGTACCGCAAAAAAAAAAAAAAAAGAGGGACTTAGTGTCCAACTCATTACACGGTCCTAATGCAATCTGGAGGCTAAAGCCACCGGGACTGGGAAAAGAAACTTTCAAGCCAGTATAATTTATTTTAAAATTGTAAACAAGCTGGGCACAGTGGTACATACCTGTAGTCCCAGCTACTCAGTCCCACTCCATCTCAGGATGCTGAGGCAGGAGGATCGCTCAAGCCCACAAGTTAGAGACCAGCCTGGTCAACGTGTCCAGACCCCATCTCAAAAAAAAAAAAAAATCCTAAACAAAATATTAACAAGCCAAACCAGCAATGTATTAAAAAGATAAATCCATCATGGCCAACATAGATTTATTTCTGTAATAAAAGATTAATTTGCCATTAGAAAATCCATTATAGTCATTCACTACATTATCAGATTAACTAAAAATATCTCAATAGATGCAAAAATAAAAATTGAATAAACCCAATAATCACCTATTATTTATTTATTTTTGTGGTACTGGGGATTGAACCCAGAGGCATTCTACCTCTGAGCTATACCCCCAGCCCTATTTTATTTTTATTTTGAAAAAGGGTCTTGCTAAATTGCTGAGAGTCTCACTACTTGCTGAGGCTCTCCTTGGACCTGTGATCCTCCTGTCTCAGCCTCCTAAGTACTGGGATTACAGGTATGTGCTACCACGCCTGGCTTATCATCTATAATTTTAAAACTTCTTAGTAAATTAGGGCAAAAAGGAAATATGTAACCTGATAAGGAGAAGTTGCAAAAATCTAATGGCAAACATCATACTCAATGGTGAGACCTTAAAACCATTTCCTTTAAAATTAGGAACAAGACAAGGATGACTGCTCTCTCCACTTTCCTGACATTGTAGTAGAGGATCCAGCCTGCACATAAAGCAGGAAAGAGGAAAAAAAGGCGTGAGGACTGGAAAGAAACAAACTTCTTACATGTGAATGTCAACCTAGGAAATTCCAAAGAATTTATTGAAAAGCAGTTAAACTTAGCATGAGGTTAGCAGGTCTGCCATAGAAAAGATCGATATACAAAATGCAAAGGTAAATCTATACTTCAGCAACAAATATTTAGAAAACATAAAAGAAAGATGCCAGTTACCATGGCAACAAGAACAACAAATAAAAGGCACCTGGGAATAGATCTAGCAAAAGATGTGAAGTGTCTTACAGAGAAAATCATAAAACTTCAGTAAAAGACAATAAAGATGATACAAACATTTCTCTAAAGTGACTATACATTTAATGACATTGTATTTATAGAACTTGACAAGTTGATTCTGAAACTTATATAGAAAAGCAATGGGCCAAGAATAAATAAGACAATCCTGAAGAAGACGAAGAAGAAGTGGAGGAGGAGGAAGAGGAGATTATACTACTACTAGATATTAAGGTTTGTGGGGAAGCATAGTCATACATGCCTGTAATCCTAATACTTGAGATAAAAATTCTACTGTTTCTCAAAAGATATCAAAAGAGTGAAAACACAAGTCAAACCCTGGAGGAAGATACCAATTATCAGGGTTAGATTTTAGACTATGTAAGGTCCTTTGGATCATAAGAAACAGACAAAAAATTAACAGAAAAATGGAAAAGCAACATGAATAGCCTTTCTCAGAAGAACAAATGTATGTGGTAAACATTTGAAAGTATGTTCAACCTCATTAGTTACCAGAAAAATACAATCATTTTCCGTTTTATACCCACCATGTTGGCAAAAATGAAGTCTGACAATAGTGGACTGAGAATTGTAAAACTGGTGAGGATTTGTAATAATGGTAGCTCTCATACACAAGTAGGTAGTAATCTGGAACTACCCATTCTGTGAGGATGTTTTTCAGTCCATCCTCTCAGCTTTGACAGGTCGTGAGTTTCTGTCTGTCCTCCCCAGCAGATGACCATGTAGGAGAGCCAGGGATAATCCATGTAGGAGATAAATAAAACCATGTAGAAGATCCCTTTGCCAAGGAATATCCCCTTGGCAAACAGTAGCATCAGATAGGCTGACATCTCCAGATTTTTACAAGCTGGTAACCAGCTTCTTTCTCCTTTTCCTAACAGGGTCAGCTAAGTGTTTGAAAGGATATTGAAAATACATATTTTATCAAGAATTTTAGTTCTATACTGGAAGACATTCTCTGGACATCTAGTCTTCTAGATAACCAGAAAAGCAAGTCATCATATTCACATCCTGAACATTGATTTTTTTCTAATTTTTTTTTTTTTTTTTTTTTTTGCGGTACCAGGGATTGAACCCAGGGGCGTTCTACCTCCACGCTACACCCCCGGCCCTATTTTTTTATACTTTATTTTGAAACTGGGTCTCACGAAGTTGCGGAGGGGCTCACTAGGTAGAGAGACAGGGAGAGACAGGGAGAGAGAGAGAGAGAGAGAGAGCGAGCTGAGGCTGGCCGCGAACCCGGATCCTTTGGACTCCACCTCCCAAAGTACTGGGATTACAAGCGTGCGCCACCACGCCCGGCCTGATTTTTTCTAAACTTTTTAAGTTGAAGGTTTATTTGGTTTTTCTTATTTTTAATATTAGGATTTAAGCTTTAAGGTTTCTCTCTTAATACCACTTTATGCCAAAATAATGATCCAGATAAATTTTGTTGAGTACTTACCAAGACTGGGTGCAAAATGCACAATACTCTATACGTACTATTTCAATAATCATGACGAAATCCAAGAAGTGGTACTACTATTATTCTTCATTTTATTAATAAGGAAATTGCAGTGATGTGAAAGTAGGTGATTTCCCTAGGATCACAGACAGGTAGCATGCAGGGAAGCTGGGACCCCATCTCAGGTCTGGCTGAGTTCAAAATGAGATTCTGCTACTTTAAAATATACATTGTAATATCACCCGTATGTTTTTGTAACATTGAACCTCACTATGATGTATAATTGCAATGCACCAGTAAAATAATTTAAAAATAAATAAATAATGCCTGTAATCCCAGTACTGAGGGGGCACAAAGACAGGAGGATTGCAAGTTCGAGGACAGCCTCAGCAACATAGTAAGACTCACAGCAACCTGGCCAGATCCTGTTTCCAAACAAAAAATAAAAAGGGCTGGGGCTACAGCTCAGAGGTAGAATGCCCCTGGGCTCAATTCCCAGTACCACGATAGATAGATGATAGGTAGGTAGGTAGATAGATAGATAGATAGATAGATGATAGATAGATATATGATAGACAGATTTTTTATATAGATACACACACACACACACACACACACACACACACACATGCATTGTTGTTAACTATACTCACCCTACTGTGCAGTAGAACACCAGCACTTACTCCTCTTAGCTAACTGTAGCCTAGTACCCATTGACTGCTCTTTCCCCTACTTCTTCTTCCTTCCCCAGCTTCTGGTAACTACTATTCTTTTTTATTTGTTTTTAATTGACAGATGATAATTGTTGGTAATCACTCTTCTACTCTCTAATTCAATGTATATGTATATTGAAACAACACACTATACCCTATAAATATGTACAACTATTATGTGTCAATTAAAAATAAATTTGTTTTAAAATGAGATCTTATAGTCAATTCAATGTTACAATTTTTATGAAAAGAAAAAAGGGATGCCGGGCGTGGTGGCTCACGCTTGTAATCCCAGTACTTTGGGAGGCTGAGACCGGAGGATCCGGGTTCGCGGCCAGCCTCAGCTCTCACTCTGTCTCTGTCTCTGTCTCTCTCTGTGTCTCTCTCTCTCTCTCCTTAGTGAGGCCCTCCGCAACCTCGTGAGACCCGGTTTCAAAATAAAGCATAAAAAATAGAACCGGGGGCGTAGCACGGAGGTAGAACGCCTCTACGTTCAATCCCTGGTCCTGCAAAAAAAAAAAAAAAAAAAAAGAAAAAAAGGGATATTTCAGATGAGAATGAAAAGGAAAAGAGCAACATCATTTGGTTTTAGGGTATTAAAGTTACCTCATAATTTGAACTAAGAGAGAGAAAAGGATAGAGGCTATTGAGGGGATAATAACCGTTGAAGCCAAAACCAGAGAGCAGGGTGCAGACTGAGAACAGGCAGCAAAGCATGTCAGATGCACACAGACACCCTCTGTGCTCCTAGGCAGGAGCTCATCCTTCCCTAATTTATACCTTCCTGGTAATATCAATTTATAAAAGTAACAATTTTAACCCATATGCCCATATTTTTTGTATATAGAACCATCACCAAAAAAAAAAAAAAAGCACATCTGTAGCCCAAAATAAAATATCGTCTTCCCTCAGCATCCATAGGAGATTGGTTCCAGGACCGCCCCCCAGATACTAAAATCCAAGGATGCTCACATCCCTTATAAAATGGCATAGTATTTGCATATAGCCTATGTGCATCCTCCTGTATACTTTTCTTCTATAGATGACTTATAATACCTAATACAATGTAAATGTTATATAAATAGTCATTATACTGTATTGTTTAGGGAATGATAAAAGGGGGGAAAGGTCTACATGTTCAGTTACAGGTGCAATTTTTTTTAACATTGTGTGTGTGTGTGTGTGTGTGTGTGTGTGTGTGTGTGGCTCTGGGGTTGAACCCAGGGGCATTCTACCTCTGAGCTACACCCCCAGCCCTATTTTATTTTTATTTTTATTTTGAAACAGGGTCTCTCTAGGTTGATGAAAGTCTCACTACTTGCTGAGGCTGTCCTCGAACCTGTGATCCTCCAGTCTCAGCCTCCCAAGTACTGGAATTACAAGCGTGCGCCACTACACCCGGCTTTTTTTGAACATTTTAATCTGTGATCGGTTGAATCGGTGGATGCAGAACCTGCAGATACTAAGAGCCAACTGAAGTCTCTTTGCTAATCCCAGACCTTGGCTCAAGGCCAACTAGCTTCTTGCTTTTATTATTTGCAACAAAATTCAGGATTCAGAGTGAATAAAAGAGCTGAACAGGAATATAACTCCCGATAATACTGTCTCTGTGCCTTGTGCACTTATCCTTTTTGTCTCTCCCCGGGGGAAAAGCCGTTATTCTTACTTATGCTAAATCCAGTTGTTCCCCCATGGCGGTCATGTAAATCCTGGCACCAATCATGCGGCAGAATAAAGTTGAGGCAGTGGGAGGTGTTCACACGAGAGCAACAGGCGGCCCCAAAGCCTCAAACTGTTCCATCCATTTTCTCCTAAAAATACAAGGTTCTATTCATCAAAAACTTTTATATATTCTTGTGATTTTCCTTATAAAAAAGCCAACATGATATGCAGGCAAAGAATAACAATTCTTGGTTCACAAACCATGCCATCTTTTCATTTCCCACAGTAAGCAAATAATCCGGGGAGAGGGCGAGCGGGAGAGGCTCGCATTGACTGCATTCAGCAGACAAAGACCGTCTTCTGCAAAGAGGAGTCTGACCTCCAATTAGACATCTAAATGGTTCCATTTGAGGGAAACCGTCCACTTTCTACACACCCGTTTAGCACAATGAATCACCCAAAGGCTGAAGGTGAGGGAATTCATAACTTTGTTTTAATATGATTTGTAAATATCAGATTTCTTGTCATTTATCTCCAGCAAAAGGGAATGATGACTTAGAACTGACCAAGATTTAAAGATTATTTAGACTCTGTTCTTCCATTCTCCTCCTGTTTCTTCTCAGTCTTTAAAAACAATCTTTCCATTATAAATCCAAATTATCGTATGCTTTAGAATGTTTCTTTATTTACATAATCAGATGAACTAAAATTTGAACAGTTTTTTTAAAATCACAATTTATTTCCATTAAAACATCAACTGAGCTGGGTGTGGTGGCGCACGCTTGTAATCCCAGTACTTTGGGAGGCGGAGACCGGAGGATCCAGGTTCGCGGCCAGCCTCAGCTCTCTCTCTCTTTCTCTCTCCCTGTCTCTCCCTCTCTCTCTCTCTCTCTCTCTCTCTCTCTCTCTCTCTCTCTCTCTACCTAGTGAGGCCCTCCACAACTTCGTGAGACCCGGTTTCAAAATAAAGTATAAAAAAGGAGGGCCGGGGGCGTAGCACGGAGGTAGAATGTCCCCGGGTTCAATCCCCGGTACCACACACACAAAAAAAAAATCAACTGGTTACCATTGTGCGTGCTCTCTTTCTGTTCTGAATTTACATGCTTTCATTTTACATACTTGTAATCCGAGTGTATGTTGGGCTTTAAAAATCTCTAACATTTTATCATATCCTGTCTTCTATTTCTATCTTCATTAGTATCTTCATCACAGATAGAGAAGGACAAGTTCTGAACCAGTGTTTCAAGTATTTTACTAGATACAATTGTCCATGTCTTAGTTTGTTTGTGCTACTCTGACAAAATGCCTGAGACCAGGTAATTCATGAACAGCAGGAATTTCTTTCTCACATTTCTGGGGAGCGTGAAGTTCAAGGCACCAGCAGGTTTGGTGTCTGGCGAGGTCCCATTCATCATAGATGGTGCTGTCTAAGTGTCCTCAGATGGCAGAAGAGATGGAAGGACAGAAATGGCAAAGAGCTCCCTCCCACCCCTTTATAAGGTCATTAATTCCATTCTCAAGGGCTCCACCTCATGACTTAATCACCTCTTAAAGGCCCCAAGTCTTAATACTATCACATTGGTGATTACATTTCTTTCTTTCTTTTTTTTTTTTTTTTACAGTACTGGGGATTGAACCCAAGGGCATTCTACCTCTGAGCTACACCCCCAGTCCTATTTTTTTTATTCTTTATTTCGAAACAGGGTCTCACTAAGTTGCAGAGGCCTCACTAAGTAGCTGAGGCTAGCCGTGAACCCAGATCCTCCTGCCTCAGCCTCCCAAGTACTGGGATTACAAGCATGTGCCACCACACCTGGCTTGGTGATTACATTTCAACATATGAATTCTAAAGGGGACACAAATATTCACACTATGGCAATGACCATAAAACACATATATTTGGACAGATGTTGAGGCTGCTGGTAAAAATGAGGTGGTAGGTGCTATGGTTTGAATATGGTTTCCTCTGGAACTCATGTAGGAGTTTAATTCCCGAAGTCATATGTTAACTGCAGTAAGAGTTTGGAAACTTAATCCAACTATGTGTTTAAAGTTGGGGCCTATGGGAAGTGATTATTATTAGATAAGATCATTAGGGTAAAGCCCCATGATTCAATCTTGCTAGCTTTATATGAAGAGGGAGGGAGGGAGAATGGGCACACACATATGCACACCCCTGTCTCTTGCCATGTGATGTTCTGAATCACCCAGGGAATCTGCCAACAAGAAGGTCAACACCAGATGAGGCCCCTAGGCCATGCTCCTCCAGAACAAATGAGCCAGAATATACCTCTTTTCTTTATAAAGTTAAACTGACCTAGGTATTTCATGATAGTAACAAAAAGCTGACTAAAAGGCAAGAATTGGCTATGTAGAAAAATCTAGTAATGGAACTGTTTCAAGGATTAATGGCGTTGTGAACTGGATCATGTTTCCTAGGCACAGAGTGATGTCATGCACCTTTCACACTGCATCTCATGAGATCTCTGCCGTGCATTATTCTGGAGCTCAAATAACACTATTCAGAGGATCTCGGGGCTGTATTGGACAACTTCAGCAAAATGCTCATGTACTGTAAATATAGCAGGTAACATTTTGCAAAATTGATTGAGGTTTTCTCCTCAGGTTTTCTTGTAACCATTATACTCTCTCTCCCTCCCAGGTAGAAGGTAACTTTCTGTGCTCACTGTTGTTAGAAAGAGAATGTGTGAAGTCAAGAAGAAATCATTGTTCAGGTTTAAGTTCCAATTGAGATTCTTAAAACTAAGAACAGCTGAGACCGGAGGATCCGGGTTCAAGGCCAGCCTCAGCTACTTAGTGAGGCCCTCTGCAACTTAGTGCAACCCTGTTTCAAAATAAAGAATAAAAACTAGGGCTGGGGGTGTAGCTCGGAGGTAGAACGCCCCTGGGTTCAATTCCCAGTACCACACAGATCCTCCTGTCTCAGTCTCCCAAGTGCTGGGATTACAAGTGTGCGCCACCACGCAGTGCTTTTTCTACTAGATTACTTTAAAGCTAAATAATATCAAATTATCCCTTTTGTAGACATTTCAGGATATATCCCTAAAATATAAGTAGTATTTTATTAAACCGTAACAATAATATCACTAAAAACAATTATTTCCTTAATACCATCAAATATCCAATCAGCTTTCAAATTTCTCCAGTTGCCTTATTAATGTTTTTTTTCTGAGTTTTATATTAAGATTCAAACGAGGCCAGGATTTTTCTTTGTTTTCTTTTAATCTACAGATTTTTCCCCCTGCCTTTTTCCTTATAATTTGTTGAAAGAGCTGGGTCATTTGTCCTACAGAGTGCCCATATCTTGGATTTGGTGACTGGATCCTCATATTCTGTGGATTTATGTTCTTCAGCCAACTGTACTTCCTGTAAACTGGAAGTTGGATTTTTAGCCCTGTCCAATAGAAGTTTCTGTGGTGATAGAAATTTTCTGTATCTGCATATGTGGCTACTGTATTAGTGTGAGTGAGGAACTGAATTATTTTAATTTTCTTTTAATTAATTAAAAATTGTGGCACAATAAAAAATAGGGCCGGGGGCGTAGCGCAGAGGTAGAACGCCCCTGCATTCAATCCCCGGTACCGCCAAAAAAAAAAAAAATTGTGGCACTGGGGATTGAACCCAGGGGCATTCTACCTCCAAGCTACACCTCAGCCCTGTTTTATTTCTTATTTGGAAACAGGGTCTCTCTAAGTTGCTAAGGGCATCACTAAGTTGCTGAGGCTGGCCGCGAACCTGCGATCCTTCTGTCTCAGCCTCCCAAGTACTAGGATTACAGGTGTGCACCACTATACCCAGCTAATTCAAATTAAGTGGCCAGTGCCTACCATATTGGACATAGAAGTTATTGAAATTGGAATGGACATGTGTAGCTAGTGACTACTGCATTGGATTCGGATTTTATTGTATTTCAAGAATCTGTCATAAATGGTGAACTTCCACTAGGGGTATGAAGTAGTTGTCCCTGCCGTGTTAGCCCACTGGTGATTCAGTAACTCATCTGGGAGTTGCAAAATGGTCATAATCTTATTTCTATCATTCCTTCTTCATGTGTTAGCTTAAACATATCAAGAGAAACTTTCTCTCATCAATAATTTCTTCCAAAGTATAATCTATATAGGAAAGACGGAATAAATATTTGATTCTTTTATTTTTTCAGAAAAATGAGTTCATTTCGTAGCATTTTCCAAAGACCAATAATTTTGTTTAGCATAATTATAAACTTATTGGCTTCAATATGTCTCAGTCCATTGCAGCTACTATTCATCTTGATGCTTGAATTGTCCCATATTTGGTCTGTAGGGGCCTCTTCAAATAGGTTTCTCTGGATCCTTTTGCTATGACTATACTGACTCTCCAGCTTTCTTGCTTTCTAATATGACCAGGTATTCTAGGCTTGGCATAATCATTTCCTAGACAAGTTAGCCATTTTCCCAAGAAGCCCTGGTTTCTTTTGGTGGGAAATTTATGTTTAGAGGCCACAGTTTGGGTACTGGGATAGATTGCTGATCCTGGACTTATAATCATTCCTAGACCTCTCCAGTAGATAGAGCTAAAGAATGTTTTTCAATAGAATATGCATCGTGCATTTATATTTCAAATTCAAATTTAGTATTACACGTTTTTTACTTCTCTGATTTTATATTTGTAATTTTTTTGAAAATCATGCCATCTAATGAATTTATTATTTACTTTATCCTATTACATTCATACTAGTTTAGAATAACTATACTAATGTTATTGCTAACAATATGACTACTGAAAAAAATGTAAGCTTGCTTGCTTGTTGTTTTTGTTGTTCTTTGTGTCTTTGGTTACATCCCAATCAAATTATGATGCTTTAACATACCTTGAAGTATCTCTTTTCTGTGTGGTTAAGCCACCAACTCAGTCCACATCTAGTCCATTCATTTCATTTTTATTTTCATAGTTATTTTAATCTTATGAGACATTTTTGTGATGCAAAGTCATATCTCTAAATAAGTTAATTTCAGGGATTTGCAGCTTTTCTCATGATTCCCTCTGCCTTTTGTCCCTCCCACCTCTCTAGAAAGCTTTTGTAAAGATTAGGTTTTGATCTATCTTCCATTTAAACCAGTAAATCTGGAACTTTAAAAAAATTACAAAGCAATTTGAGCCACACACATCCCCATCTGCCTCCAGGACTTGTTTCATCCTTCCTTCTCTCCATCTGATTTGCCCAAAGTGAGGATAATGGCACTGACAGTCCCAGTGACCATTTTGCATAAGTGTAGCTCTGGTCAGCAGGTGAAAATACCAAGTGGTTTCATATTCTTTTCTTATGTTTGTTAGGGTCACAAAGTAGACATGAAGCCATTTCACATTTTCTGCTGATGTGTCCTTTGCTCTCGAAGAATCAAAATGGTCTCAGCAATGAAATCGCAGCATCAAAACTCATACATCCTTAGGGAGAAATTTGGGACCATGCACTTATGGAATCCTAGAAAAAGAAATCTTGGAGAGAAATAATTTAGTCCATTACCCTGCTCAGGCCTGCACTGAATGACTTTAGGTAACTATTATCATGATCAACATAAAAAATATACTTGTAATTGAATTTCATGTATGGTGGCCACAAAAATGTGCCTTGCAGGTCTGCAACTACAGGGGGTGTAATTGAGGGGTCCCAGTGACTGAGTCACTCTGAAATCTACTGTACTGTGACGTTAAAAAACCTTTATTGAGATATAATTTACATATCATAAAATTCAACTTTTTAAAATGTACAAGTCAGTGGTTTTTAGTACATACACAAAGCTGTGTAACCATCACTACTATCCAATTCCAGACATTTTAATCATCCAAAGAGAAACTCTACCCATCAGCTGTCACTCCCCATTCCCCATCCCCTCCTGCTGTGGCAACCACTAACCTACTGTTGTCTCTATGGATTTGCTTATTCTTGATATTTTATGTAAATGGAATCATTCATTATGTGTTCTTTTGTGTCTGGCTTCTTTTACTTATAGTGTTTTTAAGGTTCATCCATGTTGTAGTATATATCAGCACCTTGTTCCTTTTTTTCTTCTCTTTCACCATTTATTAAATTGTGGAAAATGCACATAACAATATTTACCATGTTAACCATTTCTAAGTGTACAGTTCAGTACACATTCACATTATTGTGCAACTGATCTCCAGAACTCTTCATCTAGTAAAACTAAAATTCTATACTCATTAAACAATTCCTCATTTCTTCTTCCCCCCAGCCCATTCTACTCTCTGTCTTTATGAATTTGACTACTCTAGGTACTTCATCTAAGTGGAACCATATAGTATTTGTCTTTTTGTGACTTACTTAGCATAATATCCTCAAGGTTCTTCCGTGTTGTAGCATGTGTCAGAATTTCCTTCTTCTTTAAGACTGAATATGTATGTATTTTTGTATGTATACCTATACTTATGAATATGTATATATTTTGTATATACAAATAAGTATGTATATGCTTATGAATATGTATATATTTTGTATGTATACCTGTACTTCATTCCTTTTTATGCACAAATAACATTCTATCCTGTGGATATGCCATGTTTTGTTTATCCATTTATCATCCATTTTTAGCTAATATAAATAATGCTGATTTAAACAGTAATGTACAAGTTTTTATGTGGGTATGTGTGTTTAATACTGCCATATGATAACTATGTCTAACTTTTTGTGGAATTGAATGATTGTTTTTCAAAGCAACTCCACCATTTTATATTACCACCAGCAATATAAAAGGATTCCAGTTCTGTACATGATTGCCAACACTGTTATTGTCCATCTTTCGCTCTTATAGTCATCCTAGTAGTATGCCTCATGATTTTAATTTGCATTTCCCTAATGATTATTTATGATAGTTATCTGTTTATACTTACGACCACTTATTTATCTTCATTGGAGAAATTTCTATTCAGATCCTTTGCCTGCTTTTTAATTAAGTTATTTATTTGTTTATTTAGTACTGGGGATTAAACCCAGGGGCATTCTACCTCTGAGCTACACCCCAAGATCTTTTTATTTTTTATTTTGAGACAGGGTCTCACTAAGTTGCTGAGAGTCTTGCTAAGTTGCTGAGGCTGGCCTCGAACCAGCGATCTTCCTGTCCCAGTCTCTCCAAGTACTGGGATTACAAGTGTGTGCCACCACACCCAGCTGAGTTATCTTCTTATTGAATTGTATTCTTTATATATTATGGATACAATTCCTTTATCAGATATATGATTTGCAAATATTTTCTCTCATTCTGTGAGCTGCCTTTCACGTTTTTGTCCATCACATCATTTGCATTGAGACCACCCTGGCCATAGCTCCTCCTAGCCATATTGGACAGCACAGGGATAACATGGCAGGCTTATTCCTGATAGATGTGGGGCTTCTCTCATGACCAGTTTTGGCTCAAGGACTCTCCAATGGCTCTGCAAAACCTTCCCTAGACTACTCAGTAGTCTGGTATGCTTCCATCTAATTTCCTTCTTTTTTCCTTCAATGCAGTCACACTGGTCTCACAGTCTGATGGCTCCCAGCCTTCTCCTGCTCCAGCCCCATGTTTTTGCACATTAGCATTTCCTCTAATTATATCTTTACACTTTTAATCCCATCTTGGAGTTTGCTTCTAGGAGGACCTGTATGTACACACCATGAAATGGCAATACCTACACTAAAGAATGGTTTTTAAAGTTCCAGGCTGTAATGGTTTGGATTTAGAATGTTCCCCTAGCCTTCACAGAAACAAGGTAGCAATGTTGGAGGCTTGGTTGCTAAGGAGGGGTCCCTGGGGGTGTGGACCTGGGGATTATATCAGGTTCTCTTTCCCCCTGCTCTCTCTCTGCTTCTGGTCTCCACAATATGGTCTAAACAAAGACCAGAGCATTGCTCACTCTCTTTCCACTTTCTGCCGCCATGCCCTGAGCTTCAGCTCCTGGCCTCACATGGACTGGGCCCAGAATCTGAATCCAAAAAGCTGTGAGCAAATAAATCTTCCTTCCTCTAAGTCGTATGGTCAGTCATTTTGGATTATAGCAATGAGAATGTTGACTGAGACACGGGCCAAATCCCTTCTGTAATGGAGAGCAGTGGCGACCAGAAGTGAAAACAAAAGTAGAAATCTGGCCTCTCTCATTTGCACTGGTGAAAAAAATGGTGATTTTTGAGCCAGATGGATCTTAGCTGGGTTTGAATATCAGCTCCATCACTTACTAATTTTGTAATTTTGACAAGTTATTTAACTCCCTTGTGTCTTCATTTCTTCATCTATAAAATGTGCTGTCTCTATAAAATGAGTGTCTTAAGAATTAAATAAAATAAAGTAACAAGTCTCTAGCAAAGCACACACACTGGGAGCACTCCAAATGTTGGCATTATGGTTTGGATCTAGAATGTCCCCCAAAGTCTCATGTGTTCAGAGGTGGGGCTTTGGGGAAGTGACTAAATTATGAGAGCTCTGACCTCATCCATGGATGAATCCATTAATGACTGAATGGACTACTGGGAGGTGGGACTTAGTTAGAGGAAGTAGGTCACTGGGGGCTTCTCCTGGAAGGGTTTATTATCTTCTCTCCTTCCACTTTCTCTCTCTCTCTCTCTCTCTCTCTCTCTCTCTCTCTCTGATTCCCAGCTATAAGCGGCTTTCCTCTGCCATGTCCTTCTGTCATGATGTTCTGCCTCACCTCAGGCCCGGAGCTGTGGACTGAACCAACCATGAACTAAACCTCTGAAATAATGAGCCCAAATAAGTCTTTCCTCCTCTGAGTTGTTCTTGCAGGTATTTGAGTCACAGTGATGAAAAGCTGACTAACACAATTGGTTTCCTTCTGGAATCCCTCAGTCAGAAGTTAACAGCAGCCCTCATGCTTGGCTTCACTCTGGGATGAGTTACGCACCCCTTATCCCTGTCTGCAGATATGATTCTATGCCTAGAAACCCCTAAAGAGTCCACCAAAATCTCTTAGTACTGATAAACAAATTCAACAAAGTAGCAGGGTATAAAATCAATAGCTTTCCTCCATCCCAACAGTGAACTTGCTGAGAAAGAAATCAGGAAAACAATCCCATTCACAATAGCCTCAAAATAAATGAATAAAATACCTTAGAATGTACCTAACTGAGGAGATGGGTAAAAGAGCTGAGCAGATACTTCTAAAAGGAAGAAGTACAAATGGCCAATAAATATATGATAAGCTACTCCACATCTTTAGACATCAGAAAAATGTGAATGAAAACCACATTGAGATTCTGTCTCACCCTAGTCAGATTGGCTATTATCAAGGAAACAAAAAATAAGCCAGGTGTAGTGGTGCATGCCTGTAATTCCAGTACTTGGGAGGCTAAGACAAGAGGATCACAGGTTTGAGGACAGTCTCAGCAACTTAGCAAGACCTTTAGCAACTTAGTGAGACCCTATTTCAAAATAAAAGAGGGCTAGGGGTGTAGCTCAGAGGTAGAATGCACCTCGGTTCATCCCCAGTACTACCAAAAAAAAAAAATGCTTGCAAGAATGTGGGGAAAAGAAACTCACACACTGTTGAAGCCGCTACGGAGAACAGTATGGCGGTTCCTCAAAAAACTAAAAATAGCTGCCAGGTGTGGTGATGCATGCTTGTAAAGCCGGTGACTCCCAGTGACTCAGGAGGCTGAAGCAGGAGGATCACAAGTTCAAGGCCTGTCTAGGCAACTTAGCAAGACCCTGTTTCAAAATAAAAAATAAAAAAGGACTGGGGGTGTAGCTCAGTATTAGATCATCCCTGGGTTCAATCCTCAGTATCTCAAAAAAAAAAAGTAAAAATGGAACTACCATAGGATCCAGCTATACCCACTCCTGGGTATATATCCAAAGGACTCAAAGTCAGCATAGTATAGAGATATCTGCATACCTATGTTTATTGAGGCAATATTCACAATAGCTAAGTTATGAGATCAGCCTAGGTGCCCCTCAGTAGATGAATGGATAAATCAAATATGGTATATATAGAGAGAGTAGAGTCTTATTCATCCATAAAGAAGAACAAAATCACGTCATTTGCAGGAAAATGAATGGAACCGGAGAGCATCATGTTACATGAAATAAGCCAGACTCAGAAAAACAAGTATCGCATGTTTTCTCTCATATGTGGAAAGAAAGGAAAACAAAACCAACCAACAAAAAGAAATAAACAAAAAACCCAACAACACAAAAAGAGAAGAAGAATTCGGTAAGGGGAAGGAGATCAGGGGAGGTGGGAAAAATACATTGTATGCACGTATGAAATTGTCATAATGAACCCCATTATTTTGTACAATTGATATGCACTAACAATTATAATTTAAAAAGTTAAAAAATAATTCCTTAGTCTGATCCACAGCCAATGAGTGTATTAAAATCTCAGAAAACCCTAAAGAGGATCTCAGCACAGCCTAGGCCCAGGGGCCTCTCCCACCTCCCCTATTCATTCAACTTCACCCCCTCTCCCCTTCCTTCCTCCTGTTTACTCCTCGTCCTCAGATTTGAGAGGTGGGAAGGACAGAAAGAGCATCTTTGAAGCCAGCAATGGCTGGTGGAGTCATCCTCATGTCACAGTCCCCTGACATTGACTCTCTGCCTCCCTCTGATTACTCACCTGGATAATCCAGGAGAAGCTCTATCTCGAGGTCATCTGATGAGTAACCTTATTTCCATCTGCAATCTTAATTCCCTTTGTAGGACAATGTTCTGAGGAATCTGGGGATTAGGACACAGACATTTCTAGGAGGCCTTATTCTACCTGCTACAGTTTCTAGTCTTGATGTCCCGGGAGAAGTGATTCCATAAAGGATCTGGAGGAATTCCCAGTGGGGGAAAGAGGGGAACACAACTCAAACCAGTGAGGGCCTTGGCTTAAATGACAGAGAAGAATTTCAGCAGGAGCCAGTGTAGAAAGCATAGGACATAAAACAATTTCAGGAACCCAAAAACAACTTGTTCCAGCATATGGCTTAGACAACTTCAGAAACTCAACTTGTCTTTACATGTCAGCGTATAGCTCAGACCAACATGCCTATGCTGCAATTGATAATGGTCCCTTGGATCACAAAATTTCTTCTCGTGTCAGAAGGGCTTACGGCATCTATATATTTGTGTCTACTGACAAGCATCTGGTAAGGTTCAATGAGCTTGCCAAAGATGTTTGACAGCGCCCACTGTCAGCTTTTCCAACAAGCATGCTCAGCTTTTGTTTATGCCACAGTCTGCCGTGTAAGACTCTGACCCAGCAACTGCTCCAGTCTTGCTCTTCTCACTGACTGAGGAGCAGTGCGACTCTCGGCACCCAGACCAACTTTCAGAACCTCCTCTTCCATTCCTGGACTTGGTTCGTAATTTCCTTCCACCTGCTTGTTTGTAGCTTGTTATTTGCTAAGTATATTTGAAGTGCTCTAATTATAGAACTTGTATATTTGTCTAGTATACTTGTTCAACCTAGGTTGTTAGATTTGCTAGTGTGAAATGTATTGTTTGCTAATTGGCTTTTGGCAAAGCAGCCACCCAGCATACGAAGCTAGCTTAATTTAGAGAATTTCCTAATAAGTTCCTTCATTCTATAATCTTCTAGTGTTGAACAAACATTGTGGAAAGACACAAATTGTGTGTGACATGACTTATTGGTCTTAAGATCTTGCGGCCTATTGCTCACAACAACCAGTCAGAGACATAAACAGAGATTTATTTAGGAAAGCAAGAAATATACATTCAAGGGAGAATGAGGGCCATCTCCGGAGTGAGAGATGCATTTGGGGAAATAGGACCCTTCTTTTAAAGGAATTTTGTAAATGGAGAGCATGAGAGATGTGCAGGGTAGTGTCAACCCAAGGAGTTTGATTCCTTTGATTGTAGAGCGCAGAAAAGGTGACAGTGGTCTGGTTCTTCTCAGAATCTTCAAGTTGACATTATCTAGTTGATGGATAGCACTTAGACCATACTCATGTCATTGGTCTTTGAACAAAATCTTTCTCTAGACTTCTTTTTTTTTTTTTTTTGCGGTACCAGGGATTGAACCCAGGGGCATTCTACCTCTGAGCTACACCCCCGGCCCTATTTTTTATCCTTTATTTTGAAACCGGTTTCACCAAGTTGTGGAGGGCCTCACAAAGTAGCTGAGGCTGGCCTGAACCCGGATCCTCCAGTCTCCGCCTCCCAAGTACTGGGATTACAAGCGTGCACCACCACGCCTGGCTCTAGACTTCTTTTGATCAGTCTAAAAATACATTCTGTAAGCTAACACAGCATATAGGCACTAATTAACTGAACTTACACTACTCTAAAATCTATTGGACCTTTTAAGAATTCAGGCCTGGAGGAAAACAGGACTATGGGGTGGAGGTGAGGGTATTCATGGAGTTTTTATATTTAAAGCTACAATTCCTCTTTCCTTTCCTCTTTGTCTCCTATTTCTTTATTTCTTCTAATCTTTCTCATAGGCACCCACTCAAAATTTTTGGTCATTTTCTCCTTTTTAAGTGTGTGTGTGTGTGTGTGTGTGTGTGTGTGTGTGTTTCTGGGGATTGAACCCAAGGGCATTCTACCTCTGAGCTGTACCTCCATACCTATTATGTATGTATGTATGTATGTATGTATTTTGAAACAGGGTCTCACTAAATTGTGGAGGGCCTTGCTAAGTTGCTGAGGCTGGCCATGAACCTGTGATCCTCCTGTCTCAGCCTCCCAAGTACTGGGATTACAAGTGTGTGCCACCGTGCCCAGACTCCTTTCTAAACCTTTATGCTAATTCTCTGGGAGAGGTAGAGCAGATATTATAAGTACTGTTGCTGTTCTACAAGGGAACCAAGAGAGGTGGTGAGATGTGATGTAAACCCCAGATCACTGAGGAAATTTTTTAATTTATCCAACAAATATGTATAAATAATGGCAAAGTTGGGATTGGTACACAGAAGCCTAGTCTCTGACAAGTCCTCTCTCCACCAGGTCTGCTCTTCTCAAGAAGTAAGTAGAAATCATGGCCAGGGCAATTGATACAGATACTTCAGTATGTATTCTCTCCCAGTTGTAAGAGAGTCAAAACAATAAAACGAAAGCTCATTTCTTCCTGCTTCCAGAAAGAGCCATACCCTTGAATTCTCAGGTCTAGGTTCCTTTGCCTAGAGTCCACACCCTCACACCTCCACACCCTCACACTCCACCACTCCCACATCAGGAAAGCACTTCAGAGCTTCTCTATTTTAGCAGCTACTTCAGTTTTGTTTGTTTGTTTGTTTGTTTGTTTGTTTATGTATTTAATTTTTGTGGAACTGGGGATTGAACTCAGAGGCATTCTACCTCTGAGCTACATCCCCAGCCCTATTTTTTATTCTTCATTTTGAATCAGAGTCCCACTAAGTTGTAGAGGCCTCACTAAGTAGCTAAAGCTGGCCGTGAACCTGCAAATCCTCCTGTCTCAGCCTCCCAAGTACTGGAATTACAAGCGTGTGCCACCACACCCAGCCAGTTTTTGTTTTAAAGGTTAGCCCTTGAAGGACCTAAGCTGAAGTTGCTTCCTTGGAGCAATGGTGAGAGAGGCAGACCTGTGAGTTAAAGGTGGTGGGCCACATATATCTATATCTTATTATCAATATTGACATCTCTTATTGATTCTGTTTCCCTGAAGAATGTTGATATACTCACTGTCAGGTCTATACAATATAAGGAAGCATAACCATCATTCATTTACAAAAAGACTCATTGTAATGAGGTAAATGAAAAAGATAAGACTTCTAGCTGGGTGTGGTGGCACACACTTGTAATGCCAGTACCCGGGAGCCTGAGACAGGCTCTCAACTTAGTGAGACCCTATTTCAAATTAAAAAATAAAATAGGGGTGGGGGTGTAGCTCAGAGGTAGAATGCCCCTGGCATCCCCAGTACCACACACCAAAAATAAACAAATTAATTAATTAATTAATTAAAATAAAAAGAGGTAAAATGAGGTAGGATAGGAGAAATAAAAGTAATAGGTAGAAAGGAGACAAACAGTGAAGAAAAGGAAGACTGTAGTTTTAAATCTAAAAACTCCAATGATGGCCCTCACCTTCACCCTGAAGGTCAATTTTCCTTCAGATCTAAATTCCTAAGAGGTTCAGTAAATAAAAGTTTCAGTAAATATTAGAGCACTATACATCCAGTTAATTTGGTGCATATATTTTGTTAGCCTAGAGAATGTATGTTAGACTAATAAGAAAAGTCTAGGCCTAAATTCTTAAAAGGTCCAGTAAATCAAAGGAAGCCAGCTCACCCCCTTCACATGCTCATCATTTGCCCACCCCTCATGAAAGTCCCCTATAAAAGAAGAGCCCTGCACTCCCAAGGGCATCTCTCTCACACTCTGGAGGTGGCCGGCATTCTCTTGAACATGTATTTCTTACTTTCTTAGATAAACCTTTGTCCATGTCTCTGACTGGTGCATGCTGAAATTCTTTTCCGTTGTAGCGGATGGTGTTGATGTTGATTGATGAGAAGTCTCTCACATGAATGACAATGGAGGAGGCCGGGGAGGAGAGAGATATCTATCTCTCCTGCCTTCCTTCCACCAGTGTCTTACTTTTATTGAGGGTTATAACCAAAACATTGTAAGAAGTTATTAATCACAGGAAACAGCAAAGCAGTCAGGGGGTGAGTCAGGGAAAAACATCAAGGTAGTCACAGATGAATCAGGGAAGGAAAGGGTAAACAAGGAAGCTGTCAGGGTCTTTGCTTATCGGTATCATTTGGTCCTTGGAGATTTGTCCGCGTGCAGAAACCTCCACTTGGGTGGGCAGTTTGTGCCCCTCCCGAGCTGGACTGAGGTGACCTCAAAGCTGATGACTAACAAGGCCCACAACATTCCGTCACGTAATCCATGGACCCCGAAGATCCTGAGTTGAGAAATCTACCTTTCTCCTAGGACAAGAAAACTCCCTGTTCAGTTAGAAGGCACTGGGCATGAGGCACTGTCATCTGTTCTGATGAGTTTCAAGGACAGAGGGAATTTTAAAATCCTAAAATGGCTATTGGAAGCTGCTCAGTGGCATTCTTTATCCTAATTTTCCTTTACACTGTTTGTGCCCTATGGCAAGTCCCTTCCTGCCTCTTGCCAGTATCTGTCCTATAAAAGTTCCTTTGACTGTAAGCAATATATATGTACTTACTCACCTTTAGAAAGAACAAATTAAAGTGTCCTTTTATCATGAGGACATGTGTGTAATTTTACTTATGGATAACAGTAGAAGAAACATAATTTGAACCAGCTTAAGCAAAGGGGGAAATCTGCTGGTTCACATAAAAATAGGGAAAAAATAGACTGAATACAGGGTCTGGAGCTTGATGAACACATGACTCTTACTTCCCGGTCTTGTCTTCAATTTATTGCAAGTCTCTATGATTTTCTTCTATTATAGACTGAATTTCTCCAAATGTGGAGGAGTACAGCTTCCAGTGGTCTGGGCTTCATCTTTCCAGTTTTCCCACTTCAGAGCAGGGGTCAGCGACATTTCTGTAAAGGTCCAGATAATAAATACTATAGACCTCACAGGCTACATGCTCTCTGTTGCAATTACTCAGTTCTGCCATTGTAACATGAAAGCAGCAGCAGATAATATGTAAATAAATATATGTGGCTGTGTTCCAATAAAACTTTCATTACAAAAACAGGTGGCAGATTGAATGGAATAAAATATGTGCAAACCACATAGCTTGCAAGGGACTCATATCTAGAATGTACAAAGAACCCGCTAAACTCATCAGTAAGATAACAAACAATCCACATAGAAAATGGACAAAAGACTTACAAAGACATTTTACCAAAGAATACGTACAGATGGTAACTAAGCCCATGAAAGGACATTCAAAATTGCTATCCATTAGGGAAATATAAATTAAAACCACAATGAGATGGGAGATGGGATAAGCCCAGCTACTAGGAAAGCTGAGCCAGGAGGATCGAAAGTTCAAGGCCAGCCTCAGCAATTGAGTGAAACCTGTCTCAAAATAAATAAGCATAAAGGGGGTGTAGCTCAATGGTAAAGTGCCCCTGGGTTCCATTCCAAGTACTGCAAAAACCAAACCACATAAGATGCTATTACACACCTTGAACAAAATGATCTCCTTCCCCCTCTTTCCCCCCTTCTCAGCTGCCATGAGCCAAGCAGCTCTCCTCTGCCACACCCTCTGCTTCACCTCAGGCCTCGAGCAATGAAGCCGGCTGATTAGGAACTGAAACCTCTGAAACCATGAGCCAAAATAAACCTTTCCTCCTCTTTAAAATAAAAAATATGGACAATTCTAAATGTTAGCAAGGATGCCAAGAAACATGGCTGGTGGGGATGCAAAATGGTACAGCCACTGTGCAAATCAGTGTTGCAATGTCTTACAAAGTTCCATGTACACTTGCCATATCATCCAGCAAATGCATTCCTGAGAGCTTATCCCGGAGAAATTTTCTTCACAGAAAACTGGTACAAAAATGTTCGTTTGCAATGAGCAAAACCTGGAAACAATATAAACGTCCTTCTACGAGTGAAGGGTTAAACAGCTGTGGTACGCCCATACAAGGGAGGGCTGCTCAGCAATAAAAAGCAATGAGCTGCTGCTGTGCAGAACAACTCAAGCGGCTCTCAAGGAGATTATGCTGAGGGAAAAAGACAATGTGAAAAGGTTTGTGCTGCGCAATTCCATATCTATAACATTCCTGAAATGACAAAATTGTAGCGATGAAGAGCAGATTGGTGGCTGCCAGGCACTGGGAGGGAGGTGGCAGCACGTGACCCTGAAGAAGCAGTGGGGGCTCCACTGTGGTGGCAGAATAGGGCTGCATCTTGATTGGGATGGTGCTTATGTGATTCTCTGCATATGAGATGCCATAGGTTACACCCAAACACAGAAAAGAGTGAAAAGCTGGCAAAGTCCCCGGAAGGGCTATGGTCTAGTTCATTTGTATTATGCAGTGTCGATTTCATGGTGTTAAATGCGTGGTGGTTACATAACATGATGTCATTGGGGCAAGCTAGGTGATGGGCCATGGGCCCTCCCTACTATTTTTTGCAATTCTGAGTCTGTAATTATTTCAAAAGACAAAACCAAAACAGGGAGTGGGCTGAATCTGACCAAGACGTGGCGCACCGACCTGTTCTTTAATGAAAAGATCTCCTTGCCATTTCATAAATATCCCAGAAAATTCTGACAGTCCTGGCTTGGGTCTCTCCCCTGTATCTATCAATGTGGATAAAAGGCAAGGCCATGTGATCACATATTAGAACGCGTATGGGATGGAGAAGTTCCCCTAAATAAAGGAAGAGGTGCAGGGTGGACAAAACCACATATGTCCAATACAATGGATATCTTAAAAATCTCAACGTAGGAAGCACAAACAGGCCTCATGCAAAACCAGAACCAGAACCTAAAGCAGCTGCTCTCCTCATGGAGCCACATGGTCCCTTTTCTATCTCCCTTCCTCTGGGCATATGATTTCCTCTTCGCTCATTCTGAGTTTGGTCATTTCTATTTTCCTGTGGGTCTACAGGTGGTGCCCCACAGCCTTTGTGTTTGTTTTCCCAGTTAAAGTACTTACAATATTATGTGGTGGCTCACACCTGTAATCCCAGTACTTGGGAGGCTGAGACAGGAGGATCGCAGGTTCAAGGACAGCCTCAGCAACATAGCAGGACTCCCAGCAACCTAGCAAGACCTTGTTTCTTTCTTTTTTTTTTTTTTTTTTGCGGTACCGGGGATTGAACCCAGGGGCGTTCTACCTCCGAGCTACACCCCCGGCCCTATTTTTTTTATACTTTATTTTGAAACCAGGTCTCACGAAGTTGCGGAGGGCCTCACTAAGTAGCTGAAGCTGGCCGTGAACCCAGATCCTACGGTCTCCGCCTCCCAAGTACTGGGATTACAAGCGTGCATCACCACGCCCGGCAAGACCTTGTTTCAAAACAAAAAATTAAAAGGGCTAGGGATGTAGCTCAGAGGTAGAATGCCACTGGGTTCAATCCCCAGTACCAAAAAAAAAATTAATTAATTAAATAAATAAAAAATAAAAATAAATTAATAAGGGCTGGGGTATAGCTCGGAGGTAGGTAGCCCCTGCGTTCAATCCTTAGTACCAGTAAATAAATTACAATATTATTGTGCTCATATTTTACATTGTATTGAAAAATACTAAATGACAGTAACTTTCAACTTTCTCTTTGGGGAATTTTGTGTTACTAATCATAGGCAATTTTTACCTTTATAATGCTGTCCTCCTTTCCTAACCTAACAAGTGATGTATACAGCCCAGTATAAATTATGGAGCAGATTTAAAACAAAACACTGTCTCTAGAGAGATGATACATGTATGATTATACTTGAGATGCTTAGTAAATGAAGAACATAAAAAAAGAAAAGAAAAAACTCAAAGACTGACAAGTAGTTCTTAGTATCTGACCAAATCCCTGAAGACTTTTTTGGGCCAGGCGTCATCCTTTAGTTCAATAATGTTCTATGGCGAGTGGTGGAGCCGGACAATGCAAACGTGGCACAGGGGCTCGCCCTCCGAGACATCGTAGTGCTCAGGGATGCGGGCTGTGTGCAGATCACTGTCAAACATGTCTACTAGCCGGGTGTGGTGGTGCATGCCTGTCATCCCAGTACTCGGGAGGCTGAGACAGGAGGATTGCTAGTTCGAGGACTACCTCAGCAAGTAGTGAGACTCTCATCAACCTAGCGAGACCCTGTTTCAAAATAAAAATAAAATAGGGTGGGGGTGTAACTCGGAGGTAGAATGCCCCTGGGTTCAATGCCTAGTAACACACACACACACACACACACACACACACACACACACACACGTCTACTACACCATGGGAGACAAACAGAGTGCTAACCCCCTTGGGAGGAGACAGCTAGATATCCATCAAAAGTCATGATCCCACTTCATAGGGAGGAATTGGCCTGGGAATCAGCTGCCTGGTCAGATTCCCTGCTTGCATCTGAGTGGGCCACAGGACCAGTGCGCACTATTGGAATGTGGGCAGAAATGATGTGCAACACCCCAGGCCTGGCTGCCCCACCGCCTCCCCGTCCTGCTTCACACCTACTTCTCCATGCCTGCTCTTCTGCTAGCTGGAGGCAGAGGGCTCCGAAGGCCTAGAGAGGGGTTGGAAACCTTCTGATGTAAAGGCAAAGAGTGGATATTTTGGCTCGTGCCATCTGGTCTGCGCCACAACTACTCAGCTCTCATCGAGGCCCAAATGCAGCCGCCACAGTACAATGGTGTGGCCGCGGTGCAATCACACTTCGTTTCCTCAAACAGGCAATGGGGGCCTGGGTTGGGTTCACAGGAGGCCCGAGCTCCAGGGCCACCCTTGTGGTGTGGCCTTGGCCACATGGTGGAACCTCTCTGAGTCTCAGTTTCTTCCTCTGAAACGAAGTTGGACTTGATCTCAACGTTCTCTAAGAACAATTGTAGTTCATTAACTATTATTTCCATGCAACCTCTAGCCAGTATATACTGAGTGTGTGTGTAAGTGTGTGCATTTTAAAATGCAACCTTCTTACCTGAAAACATCTTATAAAAGTAAAAAAAAGTCCTAAAATACATAACTATTTTTTTCCAAGTTTGAAAAACAGTAGAGGAGAAAATTATCAAGGGAAGAAGATAAGCATCAGGTACTTGTACAGCATATGGAACTTAACAGATTAAATACTGAAGGCACGTTAGTGAATGAGTCCAAGCGCACGTTTCATTGAACCAGACCACAGGGCGTTGGCGCGTGATCACAGCAATTGCAGGGGAGGAAAATTGGAAGTCTTTCTTCGGGAACTTCACAGCATCATTATTAAATAAGCACCCCAGGAGCTAAAGAATTGTTTAGCTCAACAGCAGCAAGACACATCGAGAAGAGAGGAATGGCAACATGAATCCTTCAACAACTGAGCACTTTGCTCAGCAGAAGGAGGTTGATGTGTTAAAAAAAATATGTCAGTTGTCATGGTCGTAACAATAGCTGAGATCTGTATTTGTGTTTAGGTAGCAACCTACTTTCAAGGAGCCCTAAGCACACAAACCCTCTCTAGCCCATATGCTGGAATACTAGCAAATACTATACTATTATTCACATTAAACAGAAGAAAATCCTGTAAAGGCACTTATTCATGCCCCATATGTCTATACAAGTTTCAAGATATCCAGTGTTAACTTCAGGGGCCAACATTTTATTGAACATTGTATAGAAGCTATTCTACACTGAAAACAGTAGTAGCAACTATTTCTTCAGGACTAATATTATAGGAACAATAAATCCCATATTTCAAATATAAGATTCTGCCCTCTCCCAGTCAGGCCTCTGGCCTAGGACTCCAGTAACAATACTAATACTCAATAATCCAATGAGGTCTAGAAGTTTATGTGCCCTTCCTTGTAGGAGAGAAAGAAATAGGAGCTGTAGGTAATTGTAGAGGAAGAAAAGGGAGTTTTAGGAGAAATCACTGGGCCTGAAGAACAGACAGTAACCAGGGACAAAGTCCATGTGGGCTCTGAGTGTGGAGTTTGACTGCAGTCATATGAATTAATCTTCCCTGACTAATGAGGATTCAGGGAAGAGGCCCACAGCAATCACATTCTGTCTGGTGGAACTTCCTTGCACTTCAGGAGAAAAAGCATAAGGGGTAACTTTGCATCCTTTGACCTACCATCCCTCTGCCCTCTGGCATAGATCTACCATCCCTCTGCCCCCCCTTTTTTATGTGGTACTAGGGATTGAACCCAGGGCCATTCTACTTCTAAGATACACCCCTAGCCCTTTTTATTTTTTTTTTGTTTTGAAACAGGGTTTCACTAGGTTGCTGAGAGTCTAAGTTGCTGAGGCTGTCCTCAAACCAACAATCCTCCTGTCTCAGCCTCCCAAGTACTGAGATTACAGGTGTGCACCATCACGCCTGGCTTATAGCCCTATTTTTATAAAAACATATCCATAGGGGAAAAAGGCTTAAAGCAATATGTTAATAGTGTGCTAGTATTATGGGCATGGTTTTTTCTCCTCCTCTTCCTTCCTGTCTCCTTCTTTCTCTTCTTTCTCATGTGTTAGCATCTGTATTCTCTTATTTTCCCACAGTGAAAATATGTTACCTGGATAATATAACCATTTTTTAAATCTAAGGGTATGAATCACTTATATGCAATGAAATCAATGAGAACACTCCTGACTTATGTCAAAGGTAAACAAACTTAGACATTAGTTAAAGCAGTGAAAATAGATTTTGTTCAGCATCTACAGTAGCAGGGCAGAGCTGAGCTGCCTTCTGCTCCATTTGGTCCTTGACGTTGGCGCAGCTGGTGTTTCCAAAGGGAGAATGAGGGAGCAGGGAGGAGGAGGAGTGGCAGCTCAAGCAAAGTGGGGGAGTGAAAAAAATCACAAGAGTTGGTCCATGTAAATATGATTAGGCCATCTGTGTCTGCTAATGGGCCTATGGAAATTAGGCCCCTACCGTCCCACAGATTGGGAGATTGGGAGAAAGAGGCCCCATCCTTCCTAATGAAAGTTTCAAAGGAATGCCTTTCAGGTCCTTGAGAAAGACACTCCCAGGTTATAGGAGCTACAACACATCTCAGAGAGACAGGAAGGACTTACAATTACAGTTGTAACTGTAATAAAAAATATAATTGTAATTGTAAAAAGCCTAGTACATGCTATAAGAAAGGGAGGCAGGGCCTAGGCCAGGAGTTGGCTGGAACAAGTGGTTAATTCTTTTAGCATACCTGAGCTTCCCAGCAGGAGCTCAAGGGATGGGGTGAGGGTAGGGGCTGGGTAGTCCCAGGGACTTGGCCTTAGGCTGCCAAAAGCCATACTACAGCATGGTCAAGTTTCTACAGTTGCCACAGGAGCAATGCTACTCAGCAGAGTTTCCTAAGCTTCCCACTGGACTGGAAACACACATCTGTTGCTTGCTAGCTGACAGCTCTTTCAGTCTTTCCTTGGACTATGGCTTTCATTAGCATCCTGCTAGGCTTTCGAGTCTCTCTATGAACTCGTGAGGCTGCTCTCTGTCTGCTCTTCATATCACAGGTTAAACGTTCCTCCAGACTGCGAGTGACTCAAGGTCTTGCTCATCATAGAGAGAGTGACAGAGAGTGAAATAAAATCTGAAACCAAAGGTTGGTTTTCTACAAAAGCAATAGTGTGTTTCAGAAATTATCACTTAAAAAGTAAGGCCTGACTTCAATCTTTCTTTGTCCCCAGGTTGCTCCTTAAATGACCTGGGACTCAACTCTCCCTTCCAACAATTGTAGAATAGAGAATGGTGATCGCGTCCACAGAGAATTTCTATTTAAATGTAATTTCTAATATTTACTAGCTCACTCAGCAAGGAAAGATGTTACGTTCTTTTTTAAATGATGCTTGTGAGCCTAACACACAGTAGTGCCACACTCCTATAATCCCAGATACTAAGGAGGCTGAAGCAAGAGGATGGCAAGTTCAAGGCCAGTCCAGGCAACTTAGCAAGACCTCATCTCAAAATAAAAAATTAAAAGGGCTTGGGATTGGGTTCAATTCCCAGTTCCTCAAAAAAAAAAAAAAAAAAAGATGCTTTTTTTTTTGCAGTACTGGGGATTGAACCCAGGAGCATTCTACCTCCAAGCTACACCAGCCCTATTTTTTATTCTTTATTTTGAAACTGGGTCTCACTAAGTTGCGGAGGGCCTCACTAAGTAGCTGAGACTGGCCACGAACCCGGATGCTCCAGTCTCAGCCTCCCAAGTACTGGGATTACAAGCATGTGCCACCACAAAAAAAATGCTTTTGAAATTACATTTTTTTTTTTTTTTTGCGGTACCAGGGATTGAACCCAGAGGGGTTCTACCTCTGCGCTACATCCCCGGCCCCATTTTTTTATGCTTTATTTTGAAACCGGGTCTCACGAAGTTACGGAGGGCTCACTAGGTAGAGAGAGAGAGAGAGAGAGAGATAGGGAGAGAGAGAGACAGAGAGAAAGAGAGACAGAGAGCAAGCACGCGCGCTCAGGCTGGCCGCGAACCCGGATTCTCCGGTCTCTGCCTCCCAAGTACTGGGATTACAAGCGTGCGCCACCACGCCCAGCTTTGAAATTACATTTTTTTTGATACCTGGTCTTGGTTCCTTTTACTGACTAGAATGACCTATTGCCAAGTGCAGCAACTGTGAATTAAAAGTCTGAAGGGAGCCGAGGGTATAAGAATTTCTCTGCCATGAGCCAGGCATGGTGGTGCATGCTTGTAATCCCAGTACTTTGGGAGGCGGAGACCGGAGGATCCGGGTTTGCGGCCAGCCTCAGCTCGCTTGCTCGCTCTCTCTCTCTCTACCTAGTGAGGCCCTCCGCCACTTCGTGAGACCTGGTTTCAAAATAAAGTATAAAAAATAGGGCCAGGGGTGTAGCGCGGAGGTAAAACGCCCCTGGGTTCAATCCGCGGTACCGCAAAAAAAAAAAGAATTTCTCTGCCATGGCAATTTCTCTTTGTTATGAATGTCCTCATTTTAAACATTAGTTGCCAGGGTGCTAAACCAATTAAATTGAGGGTACCCTTACATATTCTCTTCAGGCCTATTTTTAAACATAAAGTGAAGATTGACTTAAAATTAACCTTTCTTTTTTTTTTTGTGGTACCACGGATTGAACCCAGGGGCATTCTACCTCCAGGCTACACCCCCAGTCCTCTTTTTTATTCTTTATTTTGAAACAGGGTCTCACTAAGTTGCAGAAGGCCTCACTAAGTAGTTGAGGCTGGCAGCGAACCCAAATCCTCCTGTCTCAGCCTCTCAAGTACTGAGATTACAAGCGTGCGCTACCACACCCGGTTTAAAATTAACCTTTCTAAAATAAATAGTTTTGCCTTTCTGCTGGGTAATAGAAGAGTTAGTTACTGTCAAACAATTGCATCTATCACAAAATGGACAATTATAATTCTTTAAAATCTAAATACAGAAGATAAAGTAAATTTGGTTCTAAAACCATACATTTGATATTTAAGGTGGCTTCAGATTGATTTCTAAGGGAAATTTAATATTTTCATCATCTGCACCTTGGATGTATTTATTTCTTCGATGTCAAATCTTCATTGACTTTCTATTAGTAAATTTAAAATTCAACTACATAAGCCCAGGCATGACCAGATCTTCAAAGCCTGCCTAACCTTGTTTGTACATTGTAAAAATGTTGAACTTGCTTTTACTGTTTAAAAATGCCTTTACTAATTATATGACACCATGAATGAAAATAATATATCCCTTAAAATGATATTGCAAGACAGAGACACATGAGGGCACTATAACCAACCCCAGCAATCTGAGAGGTATTTGAATAACAACCTTTCCTGGGGGAGAGAAAAAGGGGGGTGGGCAGGGAGTGAAGAGGGTGGGCCTTTCAATGAATGACATGGATAAATTCTGACTTCTAACCTTACCCAGGCCTTGTATTAATGACAATTGAATTAATGACAAAAAATATATTGCTTAGTGGTAGTTGCTCTCTCAAGTATAGCCACATTCTTTGAGAAAGTAGAAGGAAAATGGTGATTATAATACAAAGCAGATAACTGTGATTGTGAATAGTTATGTTTATAAATATGTTATTTTCACAGATTTGGAAAATGATTATTTGGACAAAAGTGAGCACGTAAGATATACCAGAGGGGCCGGGTGTGGTGGCACACGCTTGTAATCCCAGTACCTGGGAGGCTGAGACAGGAGGATCGTAGGTTCTCTGCCAGCCTCACCTTACTTAGGGAGGCCCCCTGCAACTTAGTGAGAGCCTGTTTCAAAATAAAATAATAAAATAGGGCTGGGGTTGTAGCTCAGAGGTAGAACACCCCTGGATTCTATCCCCAGTACCACACACACACACACACACACACACACACACACACACACACGATATACCAGAGGGTACCTGGGGACCCAATAAGAATCTCCTCTCTCACCTGAATTTGTAGTTCTGTGAGGTGTCTGTGTTGGTTCTGTAAAACCTGCTGAGGGTAGAAACAGACAGTAGGGCACTGGCCCAGGTAGTCCTGGGCTCATTATGGTTCTGTTTGTTGGGCTGTGCTGGTGATGGCACTGGGACCAGCAGGCCCTTCGCAGCATGCTCTCCTGGTTATAGAGCTTAGTCTATAACCTCAAGGCTGCCCGGGGATTTGCCAGGCACAGTGCAGTCCCTTTTTTTTTAGGTCTTGTGCCTCATTCCCCTCCTGTTCACTCCAGCTATTGTGCAGGAAGATCAGGCCAAACTGCGATGTGCCCAGCGCCACAGGAAATGATGTTGGCTACCACCACTGAGGGCCGTGTCACTGATCCTTACTTTATGATAACTCCAGAAGTTATTTGTCAGCTATTCAAAAGTGGCTCAAGAACTGAGCGTGGTGGCACACGCCTGTAATCCCAGTACATAGGAGGCTTCTTCTGAGGATCCTCCACACTGTTTTCCAAAGTGGTTGCACTAATTTGCAATCCCACAAACGGTGTATCAGAGTTCCTACTTCTCCACATCCTCACCAGCATTTGTTATTGTTTGAGTTTTTAATGATTGCCATTCTAATTAGGGTGAGGTAAAATCTCAGAGTAGTTTTGACTTGTATCTTTCTGATTGCTAATGATGTTGAACATTTTTTTATACATTTATTGGCCATTGTATTTCTTCTTTTGTGAAGTGTCTATTTAGTTCACTTGCCCATTTTTTGATTGGGTTATTTGGTGGGTTTTTTTGGGGAGGGTGAGTTTCTTGAGTTCTCTGTTTATTCTAAATATTAGTCCTCTATCAGAGGAGTAGCTGGCAAAAATCTTCTCCCATTCTGTCTGCTCTCTCTTGAGGTGCTTGATAGCTTCCTTTGCTACACGGAAGCTCTTCAGTTTAATGCAATCCCACGTATTGATCCTCACTTTAATTTCTTGTGCCTTTCAGATCTTGTTTTGGGTAAATATTTATCTTTGCTACAGTGCATTTAAGCTTTTTAAATTTTCATTTAAAAAGTGTGTGGCTTTTCAACATAGTCCTTGAAACTCTTGCCAGAGCAATAAGACAGGAGAAGGATATCAAAGGAATTCAAATAGGAAAAGAAGAGCTAAAATTATCTCTATTTGCAGATGATATGATCCTATATCTAGAAGACCCAAAGAACTCAACCAAAAGTCTACTAGAGCTAATCAACAAATTCAGCAAAGTAGCAGGGTACAAGA
>PVJS01021579.1:0-24198 GCA_004027185.1 Glis glis
GGCTGGCCGCGAACCCGGATCCTCCAGTCTCCGCCTCCCAAAGTACTGGGATTACAAGTGTGCGCCACCACGCCCGGCTTGGTCCTTGGTTTTGAATGTACCCTTGAGAAGGAATTTCTCACCAAGTGAAGGTTCTTAGGAAGGGAAGAACACATGTTTTTATTGCTAATTTTCTTGGCTCCTCATATCCAGGCTGCCTTTATTTTTTACCTTTTGTTTCTCTATCCTTTTATGTTTCTCCCTTTTTTGCACCTATCAGCAAAACTTTTTCATCTCCCTAAATACTTCACTCCAGCTTCACTGCTAACAGTGGTGCCATTTGCGACCTTGCCTCTTGGCAGACCTTCGTCCCTACAGCTGGGACTAGCTGAGATAGCTGGGCCTCTCCCAGGCCCCTCCTCCCTCTCGCTCTGGGTCTCTGCCAGATGTGAGCAGACGCAGGAGGACAGAGACCAAGACAAACGAGCATTAAATTGGAAATTTGTGGATTTCTGGCATGTGCCACCAAAACCATACCCATCACAAATTTTTACAAAATTAAATGTAATATAGTCTTAAAATTATGTAGAGTGGAGCATTTCCTCATGTTATTTGACTACAATGTGATTTTCTAGCCCATCTTATCAATGTCAATTTTTATAGCCCATCTTATCAATTTTATTTACTCTTTTGATAGATTCTTGGGGGCTTTTTCAACTTTGTCATCATAGATAACACTAGTAAAGATACCCCCAATTTTTCTTTTCTGCATTTACCACATCAGACTTTATACATAAAGGAGAGGTCCCATGGGTCTCTATAGCCATTGATAAAAATTGATGAGAAATTTGGGGAAGTGACTTAAAATTGATTAATTTACCCAGCACAAGAATGAACTTGTTCCAATTAAATCCACCCAGCGATGACTTAGCTACAGTCAAAGCCTCAGATAAGGATTGCATATTTATGTGGATTTCCTATAAATCTCAGTGTAAGTCCAGTTTTTGGAGATATAGAGGGCAAGGGGTCGGCCAGATGAGGGTACTGCATCAGAGTACTTGATTGGCAAGTATCCTCCATGAGGATGGAGTCAGGGTTGTGGGCGGGAGAGCTTGCTAGGGGGCAGTGACTGTTGAACTTTCATATGCACGGGTCTCCTGAAAGGCTTGTGAACATTTAGAGCCCTGCCATTCCACCCCAAGATTCAGATTGGCTAGGTCTAGGGTGGGAGCCTAGAATTTGCATTTCTGGTAGGTTCCCAAGTCTTATTGATGCTGGCTAATCTGGGAACCATATTTTGATGTGGACTTGATTTACTGTTTCTGTCCTAATTCATAGAGAAGGCTGGTGTGCACATGCATGCTCACTCTTGGGTATGTACTCTCTCTTTCTCTCTCTCTCTCTCCCAATCTCTCCCCCCCCACCCCCATCCAGTTCCTCTTCTTGACCCCTAGGGCTTGGGTTAGCTTCAGGATGCATCTGTCTCGGCCACATAGGAAAACTCAGGGCTGCCTGCACTTAGATGTCCAAGCAGCGGTCCTTGCTCTCAATGGTTGTGGTTGTACAAGAAGCTGAAAATATCAAGCAATAAATCACTCTGCAGGCTGAGGAAGTGCCAGATCAGATGTATGAAGCAGAACTCTTAAGTTGAAAAGATACCAGGTTAACAGTCTGTTTAACTCAGCTCAGTGCCCTTTAACTTCCAGGTTGTGGAATGTGTCTCTGGAATTTGAGCGCCTACCCTGCCCCCCTGGAGGCCTTCTTGGCTTATTATCAGACCTTTCTTCCTCCTGCTGCTTAGATATGATAAAAATATGTATGGAATTTAGAAATCTTTGCTTGAGTTTTGGGTAAGTTTAAGCTTTTTGAAGTCATTATTTTTTAGAGGTATCCCACTTATTGGATCACATTTGCAAGAGTTATCTAGTGTACTACCCTTTACTCCTGTGAAAAGAAGCTAGAAAGTGTCAGGTCATCAGCAGCCCTGGGATAAAGAAAGCTGGGCTGGGTCTATAGATGGAGAGCTTGGTTGATTCTGGTCAGATAGAATATAGAAAAGAGTGGGACTGAAGCCAGTCCTGAATGGGGAGGATATCTAAGGAAAATGAAAGGGCACACTGGAGAGGTGGCTGAGATGATCATGTCAGTCGGATTTTCTGCAGTATCTAGCCCCTTTCCAGTAGAGAGAGGCTAGTTAACATGCACATGCAGCATGCATCGGCAGGCAACCCAGTGGTGACGCCGAATGGCAGTTTCCTCAGATGCAGTCCCACCGCCATTGCTTACTTATGGTCCACTTTTATGGCTCCAGGTTTCATGAATCAAAACCTGACTGCTTCCCTACATCACACAGCTTGTGGAAAAGCAGTGAGTACAATAATTATTCAGAGCATGTGGGAGCTTGATCTGGCAGCAGATTAATTAAGAACATACTGGCTGTTTTGGCAAAGTTGGCCTTCGTGTACCAGCTATCGCCTGTTAGCACACCACATTCCCTGTCCTGTTGTTTCAGCAGCCATTGAGGGTCCCCCTGGAGGTCTGCTTAAACAATTCTATAGCACAAGTTAGCAGGAAAGTGAGGTGGTTGAGTATGATAACCTCAGGATGCCACTGGAGAGAGTCCCAGGAGGTCCTGGAGAGGGGGAGCTCAATTCAGGAAGACGGGGTCCTTGGTGAGTGCCATGGAAAAGAATTTCAACAAGAATCAGATACTGAGGTACAGAAATTTATTCAGGAAAGCAAGGAGTATACATTCAAGGAAGAGTGAGATGCATTTTAGGGGCTTGGGGGTTCCTCTTATAAAGGAAACTTAGTGAGAGGTGGGCATGGGAAGGTATGTGGGGGCTTCAGGCTGGTGATCACGAGATGGTTTGTGGTGGTCCGTCAGTTCTCAGGAGCCTTAGGTTGACATCTTCATTATCTGATCCGTAGATAACATTTGGGAAGTACCTGTATTATAGGTTTTGTATCTTCCTTTACTCAGTCTATTCTATACATGCATGTATTAGTGGGCTAAGTAACAGTGCAAAGGGCAATTTTCATAAGTGAGTGGATTTCCAGTAACTTTAAGTTTGTAAATGAAGATTTGTAGGTTTCCCAGACTTGGAAGTGACAGGAACTTTTTAGCACAAGACTTTCAGATCCAAGTTATAGTCTCCTTTTCCTTCCTTGTATCTCCTTTCAACTTATTTCTTTTTCTTTCTTCTATTCTACCTTAAGGATAATGAATTTATTTCCATCTCTAATAGCCTGTCCTTTTCACATGTCTTGCAATTAATTACTATTTGAATGTAATTTGTTCCCCAGGGGCAACTGCTCTTAACTCTTTTACTTTTCCTCTGATATTTATCTTCCTATTTACCCACAAAATGCTTATAGTACAAATTTTTAATTTCTTAATTTAGTTTCTTACTCACAGACATATTTTAACTTCCTCTGAGCTAGCACTTTTTCTCCTCTTTTCTCCCATTCGCCTACACATTTCTCCCCTCCCATCTTACCAGTAGGGCTATGTCATCATTTTTCATTAAGGCAGTATTTATTTATTGTATGTATTATTAGAATTTTATAAATATTGTTTTCAACTGAATCAAGTTCTAAATAATAATTAAGTTTTTTTTCAATTCCAGATCAAAAATAAGTTTTACCATAATTATTAATGCATAATAATTGTACAAATCAATCAATTTTGCTGTGACATTTCGATATTTGCTTTGATCATATCCACCCTCCCTTCTACCTTCCCTGGTCTTCCTCTCCTCCCTTCTCCAGGTCCCCTTCTGCTTCCTTAATAGTCTCGTTTCTACTGTCAGTTCCATCCCCCCACACACAGTTTCTACATATGAGAGAAAACATATACTGTTTTCTTTCTGTGCCTGGTTTATTTCAGTTAACATCACAATCTTCAGTTCTCTCTATTTTCCTGCAAATGACATAATTTCATTCTTCTTTATGGCTAAATAATACTCTATTGTGTGAATATATGTATTTTTTTCTATTAATCAGTTGATGGGCACCTAGGCTGATTCCATATCCTGGGTGTTGTGAATAGTGCCTCAGTAAACATGGCTATGCAGATATCTCTCTTGTATGCTGACTTCATTTCCTTCAGATAAATACTCAGTGGTGGTGTAGCTGGATGTCATGGTAGTTCAGTGTTTAGTCTTTTGAGGAACCGCTGTACTGTTTTCCATGGAGGCTGGTGGGCTTGTAAACCACCAACAGCAATATAAGGGTTCCAGTAATTTACATTCCCACCAACAGTATATAAGGGTTCCTTTTTCTCTTGCCAGCATTTGTTTGTTTTTTCTTTTGTGATTCTGACTGGGGTGAGGTGATACCTTGATATAGTTTTAATTTTCATTTCCCTGATGGCTAGGGATAGTGAGCATTTTTTCATATACTATTGGCCACTTGTAGTTATTCTTTTGGGAAGTGTCTGTTCAGGCCATTTATCCATTTTAATTGGATTACTTGTACTTTTGTTGTTAAAGTTTTTTAGTTCTTTATATATTCTAGATATTAATCCTCAGTCAGATGAATACCTTGCAAAGATTTTCTCCCATTCTATAGGTCATCTCTTCACTCCTGGTTGTTTCTTTTGCTGTGCAGAAGCTTTTTAATTTTATATAATCCCATTTGTCAGTTCTTGCTTCTGTTTCCTGAGCTATTGGTCCTATTCAAGAAATTGTTGCCTGTGCCAATATCTCCAAGTGTTTTCCCCTGTGTTTTCTTCTAGTAATTTCAAATATTTAGGTTTTATATTAAGGACTTTGATCTATTTTGAGTTGATTTTTGTACAAGGTGAGAGATACAGCAGTCTAGTTTCAACTTTCTATATGTGAATATTCAGTTTCCCCAGCACCATTTGTCAAAGAGGCTGTCTTTTCTCCAATGTTTGTTTTTGGCACCCTTGTTGAGAATCAGTTGGCTGTAGATTCAGGGCTTTATTTCTGGGTTAAGTTTCCTTTCTTGTACAATTTTTTCATTTTCTAGGGAGTTAATAGTTGCCTTTTTCTTCTTACTTTTCCATGGTCTTTTTGCTGATTGGTGTTTATTAAATTTCCCAGTAAAATAGTAAAGTGGTTAAGCATAAGAAAACTATAGGTTCCTCCCTTCCCTCCTTTTCTGTCCCTTCCCTTCTCCTGTGCCCTCCTTTCCTTCTGTTTGGAGTTCTCTTTCCTTAGCCCTCTGAGGTCTCCTGCTCCAATCTAGACTGATCACTCTCTAGTCTCTTGCATGGTACTTGTCCTGATTTTCAATTCACCATGATTCTAGGAATTCCCTTTTTCTCTCTGCTTTGATGGATTCCTTGTTTCTGTGTTCTAATAACGTTTTTGGTTTATTTTTTTCCAATAGCTTCCCAAGGAAGGGACTATGGGAGATAAATTTTCTGTATTTATTCTATTTCACATTTGATTAATAGTTGTTCTAGTGTAGAATTCTGGTTGAGATGGATTTTATTCACAGATTTGAAAATGCTGTCCTGTTGTCTTCTAACCTTTCCATTCTAATTTCAAGAGATAAAATGTTTTTCTAAGTCCTGATTTTTCATGTGACCATTTTTTCCTCTTGACAAATTCTATATTCTAAAATTTAATGATAATATGCCTTGGGTTAAGTGATTATTGTTAACACCACTGATGTGGGCCCTTTTTAAACTGGAAGTTCATGTCTTTCAAATCCGAGAACTTTTCTTGCTTTATTTCTTTGATTATTTTCTTCCTCTGTTTTCTCTCTCTGTGGAACTTCTGTTACCTAAATGATGAATCTGCTGGATTAGTCCTTGTTTTTCTTATCTTACCATCTCTTGGTCTTTTTATTTTAAATTTCTCAGATATTTCCTCAACTTTATCTTTTAACCCTTATTAAAATTTTGTTTACTTTTAATGTTTTTATAGCTTTCCATTCTTGTTTTAAGGATGCAGTATTTTCTCTCTCTGAAGATCATTATTTGTGGGTTTTGTTTTTATTTTTCTTCAGCTCCTTGTATTGTTTCCTTTGAATTCCTTTTTCAGTTTTTCATTTGCAATCTTTTGTATTGGAAGCTTTCTTCAAATACCTGGTGATTCCTGCCAGGGAGAGCAAGGCACTGAAAGGACGTTGGACACTCGATATATAGATAAGCAACGGGCTTCCCAGCTGATGGGCTTTACTTGAGTTTTAGAAGGTGGGGACCCAGCAGTTTGCCCAGTGTTGGTGTCCCTGCTTTGTTTCTCTTGGACTAGTTGACTAATCCAGAGAATTATCTTTCTGCCCTTGTGAGGTAAGGAAGGAATGGATAAGTTAAAAGTTGCTAAGAGAGGCTTCTCCTCATCCCCATTTCCACCCCAAGCTCAAGATCAGAGAGAGAAATGAGTTCTGTTATTTCTGTGCACTAGGGAGTAGTGCTTCCTGTCCTCCATTCACCTGCTGCACAGGCCTTCAAGAGTTCTAGCCCTATGTACCAGTCTCATTTCACACTCCATCGCTTCTGGGACCCAAAGGCATGTCTCCTCTTCTAGCATGGGCATGGAAAACACTGCCCTGCACCAAGCCCAGCAACAGCCTTGCCCTCCCAGCCGGCCACAGGCCACCGGCTACCGTGTGTGCGTCCAGGTCTCACTTACAGTTTTCCCTCCATTTTTGGCCCCTGGGGACTTATCTTTTCCTGTAACCTCAACTGTATATTTTAAAGAATTTTTGTTATATTTCCTCCTACATGTCTGTGTGTTCTACACAGAGGAAGTTTTTGAGAAGGAAGACTCCATCTGTTTTACTTCCAAAAATTTGTTGAATGCTAATCCTTTTTTTGTCTCCTTGACTGTTCTTTTTGCCTTTGTGGGTTCGTTCATTTCTTTTTTTTTTTTCCAGGAAGAAGCAGGGGTAAATCTTAGTAGACAAAACATAGGCCTTATTGGAATTCCAGAGAAATTAAGAGTTAAGAACTGACTACCTTGTAGAAGTTGTTCTTTCCACTCTATCAACTTTAGTGATGGTGTTACGCTCTTATCAGCTCAAAACTATACAAAATCTTTGGTTTTCTTGGTCATAACTGTTTGGTGTTTTGAGCTCAGATGCCAGAAATTGTAATTTATTCATCCCCAAGAGCTCCTGTTTACCAAGCCAGCGAAGCCAGTAGGCTACTAACACACGTTTTTACACCAGGGCCAGAGATGAGCTGCTCTTTCAGACTGTCACAGTGTTTCAGGCATAGGGTAGTCAGGTGAAAATGTAAATTTGTTTTACCTCTCATTTGAAGTAGTGGTTTAAGTCATCATTACTATTCTCAGACACTTTGTTTTTGGATTATAAATCAGCCTTGTTTGTCTGAATCAAATAAGTTACTATTTTTTTTATTGAGACTTTTTTTCAGATGTTTTCAGTATACTTACAAAGTAACAGATTAGGGGTAATGATTGCCTGTTTAAAGACAATGTTCTAAAAATAATCCAAATCTTTTGCTCTGTCAAACAGCTGAACCATTTTTTTTACTATATCAAATTGTAAACCAATAAAATCAATGGTACGGTATCTTTGCCAATATCTTAAGCAATCATACCATAGATATATTTAGTGAAATTTATTACTTGCAGACTGATATAACTCATGAATTATTAAAAGGATCAACATATGGAACCTTCTCTTTCCTCATTCCAAATTCTTTTAATATGGCTTCTGTTGAGCCATTTAACTGGCTCCTGTCCATCCCACTGATGGAGGCCACAGCCAGATGAGGGATCTTATAAATGACTGGCTTCCTTTCCAACAAGAAGAGGATGAAATGTCAACTTTTTCCTCTACTACCTGAAAAGCAATCAGTGGCCACCCTCCCTGCTCTTCTTGACAGTAGTTTGGCATTATAGAAGAAGGGTGGGCATTTAGCCAAATGTGAATTTCAGTGCTATATAAAGAAAAAAATTGAAGTAGCTAAAATTCAGATAATAGGAGGAATTTTTAAGAGGCAGTCAGATGGGTTTAACCTGCGAGCCTTTGGTAAGCTGACCGCAGCGCAGACGTTTCTGCCCGGCAGGTTTTAAGCCCTTCTTTCCTGGTGGCAATCTGAGTGACTTGAGGTTATTTACTGGCTCTCTCTGTGCAACAGTTTGCTCGTGTGGGTTTAGGGATGATAATAATTCCTCCAGAATAAGAATGTGACAATTCATAACTGCTTGCTAAAATGGTATCAAGGCCATTGAAAAGGACGTTTTGGAATCAAACCTGAGTTCAAGGGCTTGTGGTAGTCCCACCTTGTGCAGGGTTCTCATCTCTTTGAACTCTATCACCCATATCTGTAAGATGGAACTAATACTTATTTCACAAGATTGTTATGAAAAATTAGGTATTATTTATAGGGAAGAATTTAGGGTACTATAAAAGTGAAGTGTGTTAATGATAAGGCCAACAGTACAGTAGTATAGTTGCCTTTGGTGTCTCTGGGAGACTAGCTCCAGAGCCCCCATGGATACTAAAACCCTGATGCTCAGGTCCCTTATATAAAATGCACATCCTCCCGTATACTTTAAAATCATCTCTAGATTATTTATAATACTTAACCCAATGTAAATGCTATATGGATAGTTGTTATACTGTATTGTTTAGGGAATGATGGCAAGAGAAATGTCTGTACATGTTCAGAATGGACACAATTTTAAAAAAACTTTTTTTTTTTTGCGGTACCGGGGATTGAACCCAGGGGCGTTCTACCTCCGCGCTACACCCCCGGCCCTATTTTTTATACTTTATTTTGAAACTGGGTCTCACAAAGTTGTGGAGGGCCTCACTAAGTAGAGAGAGAGAGAGAACTGAGGCTGGCTGCAAACCCGGATCCTCCGGTCTCCGCCTCCCAAAGTACTGGGATTACAAGCGTGCGCCACCACGCCCGGCAAAAAAAAAAACAAAACATTTTTAAGCCATAGTTGGTTGAATCTTTGGATGCAGAACCTACAGATATAGAGAGCTGGGTCTTTAATGCTTTATTGCATGAAAACATAAATTTAGAATTGGCTGGGACTCTGAAGAGGAAAACTGAAATTCCCAGGAGGACATTATTTGTACCCAGTACACCCTCTTACATATTATCTGTTGTCTACTCCTTATAACCCCAACAGTAGCATTCAGTGAGCTCCATTCTTTTGTTTTGTTTTGTAGAAGGGAGTACTGGGGATTGAACCCAGGGGCATTCTATCTCTGAGTTATACCCGCAGCCCTTTTGATTTTTATTTTGAAACAGGGTCTCACTAAGTTGCTAAAGTTTTTGCTAAGTTGCTGAGGCTGGCCTTGAACCTGTGATCCACCTGTCTCAGCCTCCCAAGTACTGGGATTACAGGCATGTGTCACCATGCTCAACTTGTGAGCTTCATTCTTACAGAGGAAGTGAAGCATTTATTTTAAGACCTACCTCCTTTTCCCTTCATTTTTAAAATTAGGAAACGGAGGTGTGAAGAAGTCTGATATAGAAATTCTCTGCCCATTGCTAATATATTGCCAGATTTTTATAGTAATTATTTTTATCTTTCACACAAATTTGGTCCCCAAATTAAATAATGAACACGGGGGCACATAATTAGATTGAGTATCGCTCCTCTACCTTTTGACTATGATCAAGACAGAGTAAATACAGAAAGATGTCGATTGCTGGCTTTATGATGGGTTCGATATGCTAAGTGATCTTCCCAGATGAACAGCTAAATCACCAAATGCAGTACTCTAAAGCAAACCTATTGCTGAGCTGGCATTAGGAGGAGCTATGTGTTGACCCCAAAACAAAGTGGAATTTGCTATCTTGGGAGTGAGTGGGAGCCACAGCAGCTTTTGTGGTGGAGATCTTTGCAGAGCTGGGTGATCTGGAGCAATCACTCTGTGAAGCAGGGGATGAAAAGCAGGATTTGCTGCCTGTGAACCTCTAGGTTGGGAAGTCTCACAAGAACTTCCTGGACAAAGCCAGGGCACACGGGTTGTGTCTTCAGTAAAAGCATGAAGAAGTGCCCCTGTCTGGAGAACTGTAGTCATGCGCCACCCACATGGGTCATGGTCGAGATTCATACCATGGGTGTGGTCCACATAAGCCTAAGGAGGGAGTTTGGGGAACATGGCCTTGAGTGGCTAGGAACCCGCAGAAGCAGATACAAACCATGTCTTGAGGAACTTAACCTTCAGTTCAGGTCTCAAATGATTCTTCCAAGCTAAGAATCTAGGGAAATCAAGTAGCTCATAGTCAAAACCCACAAAACTGTAAAGAATAAGGCAACATCCTGTGTGAGGACCAGCTACAGACCCGTAAGAACTTCCATCACTAGATTAGATTATTATAATAATGAAGCTGTTCAGAATGTAGCTCAAAGAGACAAAGAGATGCAAATCTGAAGGAGAGATGAAGCAATGTGGAGAGCAGAGGGATACGATCCAAGATATGTCTAATCAGAGTTGCAGAAGAGATTGAGAAGAGAAAGGCCTTTGGGGAAGGAGAAGAGTTGGGCTGGAACTGTAGCTCAGTGGTAGAGTGGTTGCCTAGCAAGCATGAGGCCCTGGGTTTGATCCCCAGCACTGCAAGAAAAAATGAACAGGGGAAATAGTTGAGAATTTTCCAGAGCTATTAATAACATCAGGCCTCAGACCCAGGAAGACCAGCAAACCACAAGTGGGATAAGTAAAAATAAATGCACAGCTAGGTAGTCATAATGAAACTGCAGTGCACCAAAGAAAAAGAGCAATCTTAAAGGCTTCTAAAGGAAAAAGATGGAGACTACAGCAGAAATATTTGGCCAACTCTTATGACCCCAAGTTCATCTCTATGGTTCCATGTCTTCAGATATCAGAGAGTCACAATATCTGTCACTTCAGCGCACTCAAATGGGGTCAGATGCATTCCAGCCCCCACCACGTGGAAAGCTCATTTATGAACAAATTACTGTAAATAGGTTGTAGAAATTCAAACTTGCTGTCTTCCCAGTTGAGTCTGAAGCTCTAAGAGGACTAACTAGCCTTTGGCTTTCTTTACCTTTCATGTGTCTTTTTCACATGCAATCAGGGAGAATTGGCCTTCAGTGTTGTTCTTGTTTTTCAGAACAAGTTGTTGTTATTTGGGAGTGAATGGAGTTAAAGACATGAGGCAGCAGGTAGACCTCAGACTTGCCACAAATCTTTTCTATCTTAAGAGATCCTGCTAGAAGACATCCCTAAGTCTTAATTCTCCAGTTCCCCAAGTCAGCTCACGCCTGGGAGAGTCCTAGGGTTGTTGGGGGCTATAGAGGTTTAATGGTTAAGGCAGCTTGGGCTACATTACTGATTGCCCTTTCAAATCTCCCAGTAACCATTAACATAAACATCATCTCACCGTTTTGGACAAGAGACACCACCCTTATGCGTGTCAGTAATATGATGCTAACGATTAACCCTTTCATTGCTTTGTTGGCTTCAAAGGCCTTGGCCTATATCCACTGATAGGGAGTCTCTTTGAACCTATAGGAGAAACGAAAGGGTTAACTCCTTTTGGTTTTGCCCTTTGACCACTTCAGGATGAGAGGCATGATGAAATACTTTTCAAAGTCTTCAGTGGAAACACATCATGCATAATTGGAGCAAAAAAGAATAAATCAAAGCTTTTTTCCCCTTTTAGTCTGGTAATTCATAATTGAAACCACATTGAGGCAAGGGTTGATAACTTCAAAACAACCAGGAAAACTGCCCTTTCTATCAAGGTAGGAATAGGTAAGGCTGCTCATTACCAGAAGCTCAAAGCTTCTGTGTAACAGGCCTGTTCCCCTCCCTTCCTTTTTTCTCTAACTGCTCAGGCAAAATACCTCCATTTAAATCAAGCATGGGTTGACTCAAATGTCTGCTGAAGTCTCTTATTTTCACATGAAGTTAGACATAGTGACATAAGAAGTCTCTGGTACGGTGAGTAACAGTAATTAGATTTTGAATCATCCTGCCTTGCAGCCTGGTTTCTCCTGTGCTCGAGTTTGGTTTGGGTTAAGCTAAAAGAGCCCTGTAGTTGTTCATGAAATGTGGTTTTCCTTGCTCTTGATTTTCCAGTCCCCAAGTAACTCCAGTAAGAAGATTTCAGAATGGCTGTGGTTAGGCTCAGATGGGGCTGCTGTGACCTTTCAGCTGTGAGAACACAAAACGGGTTTGCAGAAGGGCCGGCCAGCTTACTTTGTGTGGGACTGCTGAAGGCACTGCTGGTTCCCTGCATCCTGAGTCTCCTTGAAGGAGGAACCCTTTGGTGGTTGACTCTAAGCTTAGTCTCCCCAAGGCCTTTCTTTCAAGGCATCATGAAACCTGAGCCCACAACTCTCTCTTACTAGTGTGCTGGCCAGGAGCTCCTGCTCCAGGGCTGTCCCGAGTAAGTGAAGGAAAGAACTCGCCTGCAGCTGACCTCTGACCTGCCGTGGGCGCAGCTCTGATGGCTTACTTTTATGTGATTGTAATTTAGTAATGTGGGATTTCTTGTTGGGGCTTCTGTAACAGATATTTATTGCAGGGTGAGAAGCGAAGGGGGAATGGGTGGAAGATGAGCCAAAGGCCAGTGCATTGTCACTTCTGGTATCTCCGTCTTTGACAAGTTTCTGGAGTCTGTTTGGAGATTGTATTGGACTGAGATTCCGAGCACAGCTACAATGGCTGGGCCTCGCCTCTCCCCAGGCCTCACTGCCTGCTTCCTTGACCCATCTGGCCACAGTGGAGATTTAATCAGGCAACGGAGTTAATTGCCAGCATTGTTTGCCTTTTCACTGGCAGAAGCCAGAGTCTTGAGTAAATTATGGAGGTTTAAATTTGCCTGATTTCCTGCAGAAAGTGGGGTCAAGAGGTCCCAGACTGTAGACACTCTCTGTGGCCAGCCAGCAGGGGGTCAGTTCTGAAAGGTATTTCAGAGGTGACTAAATGCCGTTTTGAAATGTCCCCCTCCCGGTAGGTTTTTTTCTCTGGGGGGTTGGTGTTTTGACCTTCCCCAGTGGAGTGGAGTGTCTGTGAAGGCGCACACCCCAATTAAAGTTGCCTTTCTCCCCTCCGTCTTGGAGCTGAAGGCAGATGGGATTCTGTTTGTGGAGGGGAAGAGCAGTCGGCACGGAAGCCATTGCAGATCAGCATCTCTTACCTGATCTTCCGAATCAGAACATAAAGGTAGCCGCATCAATTTATCAGTAAAATAATACTCAGGAAAGGGAAGTTTCAAAAGAAATAAACAAAAAAGCTAATTGTGTAACTCTTAAGAAGTTTCTGCCAATACAGGCTTTTCATGATATGATGTCAGCCTGTCTGTCTCTGAGTCCCTCTCATCTCTGTTCCCCTTCCTGTCGGGTCTGCCGCTCTCCATAAGCATCTCCTTGCACGTGCCGCTCAGTTTGCCCATGACTTCTTGGGCCAGCTCCCTCCTTGTTATCCTTGAAGTTGCTGCTGGAGGGTTGCCTCCTGTCTCCTCCACATGGAGGTACTTGTGTGGATACCTGAGCTTCCACCTATGGGATGTCTGAATGCCTTGTTCTACCACTTGTTATTTTGCATTATAACTTACTTTTATACTAGTTATTTTCCCTGCCAGATTATGAGTATTTTGAGAGGAAGGAATGTGTTCATCTTTGCATCTTTAACACTATTCCAGGCTTATACTATTTGATCAGGAAATGTAGACTAAATGAATCAGTGCCAGAAATAATACTAGTAGGAATGATTGCCGAATTGCTAATACCAGTGTTTTAGCAGGCCAGAAGACCCCAAATTGGGAAGAGCAGGAAGTGGTTTGTGTTTTTTTAAACTGCTGCCGATGGAGTTCTATGTTGAGCTCTCTGCTGTTGATGTACACAATCTCACCTAATCATCATTACATAGGGAGATAGGCACTATCATGGTCCCCATTTTACAGATGAAGAAACTGATATTCACAGAAGTAACTTTACATGTCACAAAACTAGTAAATGGCAAGGCCCAGCTCCATATTCTGTTAAATATCCCTGTAAGTCCTACGCTCCTTCAGAGCACTTAGCATAAGATTCTTGGTAAGTACTTATAAAGTGAACTAAGCTGGAAGCCATTTCAAAACCTCATCTCTCATCTGAGAGAACATCCACTGCATATCTATAGACAAAGGGCAGAGAGAGCATGGTCTGGATCATCTGGGTTTATCTTAGTCATTTTTTTTCAACAAGTTTTTTTTTCTTTCAGTAGCACTAGGCACTATACTAGCCACTGGGTGTCATGGCACCTGCTTTCATGCTAAAGACAAGAAATCAGAAGGAAAGGAGGAAATCATGGAAATGAAAACAGTACATATAGAGAAGGCGAAGGAGAGGTAGAATCCAGGCAAACCAGGACCTTAAAGCATGCCAAGGTGAAGATAAAGAGGAAGAATGATTTCATCTAGAATTCTTGTGCTGAAAGACACCTCAGATCACTTAGGCAGCCCCCGCCCCACTTTTGAGACATGCAGAAAGTAAAGCCTGAGGAAATGGTTTCACAAGAGATCAGCACTGGCCACCATTTTCCCAGTGCTCATACATGCCAGGTATGTTACGTGTTACCTCACTTATGCCAATAATGCTACCTAGAATGGTAGTAGTATTAGGAGTAGTGTTAGGATATTATAGATAGAGAAACTGGCACGAGAGAGATGAATTACTTTACCCATGTCACATGGCTGGTGAGCCAAAGAACCTGGATGGATTTGGATTAAGGACTCAGGTTCCCACGCTGCCTCCAGCCTCGCAGACTCACTTTCGGAGACATTTACATCAGCCCTGGTGGCGCGTCCTACAGGAGAGCTGCCAGTAGCTCACGCGATGCCTCCTTGTCCACCTCGGTCTCTGTATTTATGGGAAAGTATTGGCAAGATTTCAGTCCCCATCATGCTCCTCTATGTAAGCTCTCCCCCATGTGCTGCCTTCTCCAGTTCTCAAGAACTGTTGGGGGTGCCGGTGGGCAGCGTGGAAAAGTTGAACGCAAGCGGAGTCGCTGTCCACTTCTGAGCCAGCCATTCCTTCACGTCCTCCCCCTTCCCTACCACCGGCCTCCCACGTGGAGCTTTCACACAGGATGAGACGGCTCTGCTGTCTTGCTGGAGACTCTGGCTCCTTCTCCTGACAGTGCCTTGAAATCAGAGCTGCCACGCCTGTCGGGTGCCTGGGTTTACATCCCGGGCATTCATTTTCTGAAGCCAAGCTTTGCATCTCTCAGAGAACTTTCCTCTCCTCTCGGTGTTGAGGAGGGTTTAAGTGCACTGGCTTTCTCCAACCTTCTCCCAAAGAACAGACCTCATTTTGTTGGAGTTTTAATAGTTTTTCCTTCTGTGACAATGTATATTTACCTTTTTAAATTTATGTGCTCACTTTGTCTAGTGTTATATATTTGGTGTGTTTTTCTTCCATGTACTCTGAAATAGTGTTTGGGCTTAGTTCTTGCTTATTGGCTCAGATCTGATAACAAGGATCAAGAATTTTCAGGATTTCTGTCTCAGAGAAGAGCTAGAAGTAGTAAAGCTGGAGTCCCTACACCTCTACTTCCCAAAGCCTATAAAGTGGTGGTTCTTGCTCAGACTCTGCTGGGTTTGTTTGTAGGAGAGTGTGGGGAGGACCGGGAACCACCATCTGGTGTCTGGAGTCAGCCTGCCTGGGCTGCATCCAGTCCCGTCACTTACAGGCTACATGGCCTTGAACACCACTTCCCTATTTCTGATCCTACAGTCTTGTGGTCTGTAAAACGAGAACAACCACATCTATCTTGTGGGTTGTTGTGAGCCTCAAATGAGACAGTACAGGTAAAGCACAGTGTGCAGCACTTCGTAAAGGTTCAGTAAATCCTGCCCATCTCAGTATCACACATTAGATTATTTTACACAGTCTTTAAAAAAATCCTCTTTGTTTCTTTTCCATGTAAAATGGTATTTTTTCAAGCAGCCATTAAGGAGCATCATGTCAAGAGGGTTAGGGAATAGGTTGAGGAGGGTAATGGCAGAGAGACCCTGAACCATCCCTTGGGGAGTAATTGTGACTTAAACATAAGATTTACTGACTTCAGTTTCCATAAAAGTCAGGAAGAGATGAAGAGTAAGACTGAGGTAGAAAACCCAAATGTGATCAGATGCTCAGGTACAAATACTGAAATCCAGGCACCTTCCTAATACTGCAGCTTAGATCGGCGCGTGATGTCATGGAAATAGAAGGTCGGCACTGAGAAGATAACCTTTCCTGTTGGGTCTCTTGGCTGTGGAATCTAATTATGGCATTCTATGGACATTTTGGCCTTAATATCCTGATTCCATTAGGACTCTAAGAACCCCATTCAGTCTCCTCGAGTTCCATCCCATGTGTATTCCATGTGTTTGTGGACATTTCCTATCCCACACTGTTACATCTGGCAAACAGCTGTTGTCATATACGTGGTGATGGGTGTCCATCAGTGATATAGGTGAGATTGATAGGGGACCTTGGGAATCCAGAGTATAAAAGGCAGCCGAATGACAGATGGGACTTTTCATATTTTCCTCCTCGTAGGATGGAGTTTGGTCCTAGGCTTTAAACATGCTACCATATGAACATGAGTGTAATTAGTGCCACTGAATTACACACATACAAATGGTTAAATTAGAAAACTATGTATATAGTTTACCACAATTTTAAAAAAATTAATGTAACATGTCAAAGCTGTTGTTTAAATGTTAAAGTTTAAATCTTAAAGTTTAAATCTTAAAGTTTAAATGGATAGGCTATATGGTATATGAATTTTATCTCAATATGCTATTAAAAAGTATAAGAACATTTTAATTATCCTTTCCTATTATCAGTACAAGATATTCTTTCTATATGTAGACTAACATTTAATGATAGTAGGGAAGAGTTTGAATTTTTCATTTCTTTTTAAACTCTATTTTGAACAAATCTAAGCTTAGAGAAATTTTGAGAATGTACGGTGAAGTCAGGCTCATCGCTTAGACTCACACGTGTGCTTTCCTTAGTTCCCTGTGTGTTGAGATGCTGTGCTTTGATGCAGCAGTGGTTTTTGTTTCATTGTTTTGTTTTTTTTGTTCATTTTGCTTATTTTTGTCTCTTTTCCTTGTTTAACTCCACTGGGCTGGCTTCCTATTGGTCCCTTGTGATCTGAAAGTTCATGCTGCTCACATCTTCTGTGTTGAAAATGTGTTTTAATTTCTTTAATAGAGTCATTTTATCCATATTCTGTGTGTTCTTTTTCTGGAACCTCCTATTAAATGGATGTTGGGCCGCCTGGATTTCCTCCTTTTTTCTGTCTTATTTCTCATCTGTCTTTTTGTTCTTCACTCTGAAATATTTTATCATCTTCATCTTAGAGTCCTGCCCGTTTTTTAAATTCATTTATTGGTGCATTTTAATTATACATTTGATAAGTGTCAGGTTAGGAGAATCATACATGCACACATTGCTCATTCAGCCCTCCCTCAAATCCCACCCTATTCCCTCCCTGTTCCCTCCCTTTAGTGCTCTGCATAGTGATTGAGTCTTATAAGTTTGTATATACACATCATGCACTTTAGTGTGTTTCCTTCTACCCCCTCCCAATTCCCTCAGTTAAAGAAACTATAAACCATCATTTTTTGTTGTTGTTTTTTGGTGTATGGTACTGGGGTTTGAACCCAGAAGCATTCTACCTCTAAGCTACATCTCTAGCCCTATTTTATTTTTATTTTGAAACAGGGTCTTGCTAGGTTGATGAGAGTCTCACTACTTGCTGAGGGTATCCTCAAACCTGCGATCCTCCTGTCTCAGTCTCCCAAGTACTGGGATTATAGTCGTGCACCACCATGCCTGGCTAACCATTATGTTTTTAATGTTTAAGAGTTCTTTCTGGTCTTTGATAGATCTTTTAAAACAAAAAATAGCAATTTTTTCTTATTTCACAGATGAAAAATTGTATCTCCCCGAGGATAGAATTTATTGTTGGTGCTGTTTTAATCCTCCTGTTGGCTCTGTTTCCTCTTTTCTCTGTTCCTTTGGTTTTTGTCATTCCTGCTGAAGATGCTCTGGAAATGTCTATGACTCTAGAATCTGCTCTTGATTAAGAGGGAGGCACTCAAGGCTGATCAGAAGTTCTCTGTGTGAGGGCTTGCTCCCGCTGCCTGGAGGCTTCCCTGGGAGGTGCGGGTGCCACGCTAGCACATGGCTGCCAATGTTTGGGGAATGAAGGGGGAAGATGGCTGCAGGCCTGCGTTCTCATGTCTGGAGCTTCCATTTCTTAGGAAGGAACCTCCGTCCTCCAGCTGGGCTGAGCTGGGTGAAGGGAGGGTGAGTGGGTCTGCGTTTCTTGCTGTTTCTTGCTGTTTCTTGCTAATTAAAGGGAATCCATACAAACTGTGGAGGGAAGACTGAACAGTTGCTCAGCTCTTGCGCTGGCCGTGGGGGAAGCCGCCAGCCACCATGGTCCGGTGCACTGGTGACGTGGGCCAGCGCCCTGCTGCAGGTCCTCTCTGACACTCACCCACCTGTCCTTTTGCAGAAGTGGGGCAGCGTGAGCAACCCGCTCTTCCTCCCGCTCATCCCCCCGCAGTCCCAAGGGTTCACCGCCATCGTCCTTACCTACGACCGAGTGGAGAGCCTCTTCCGTGTCATCACCGAAGTGTCCAAGGTGCCCAGCCTGTCCAAGCTGCTGGTTGTCTGGAATAATCAGAATAAAAACCCTCCAGAAGGTAAGAAGAGCAAGGAGTGGTGCTTTCAGGAGAGGCCGGCTTAGGTGTTGAGCCAGCTCTCAGATGGCTATGTTAGGCTATTTCGTTTTAAATGGATTCTACTCTTTCAATAGCAGTGCCATTTGTGAAGCAGCAGACCCCAGTTTTTTCAGTCATGTCATCCTTGTGCAGGGGTGGCCCACTGAACTCCATGCCACAGTGCTCCAGGGCTTAGGAATCAGTAGGATCAAAGGCCATCCATAGGCCTTGGGAAAACAGATCTCAGCCTCCCCAGCCAGCCCTCTGACTTGTTTACATGAAAACTCAGTTTAAAAGGCATTAGTTTTCTCCTTCCTTATCTCTACTCTGATACTGTGCTCTCCTTCAAGAAACACTAAAAAGGAGGGCCTCGCTTCTGATAGAGAGGCCATGCAGCCTTGGCGTAGGTTCAGAAAGGAGCTTTCGCTGGAAGCTGCCACCACGTCCTCCTTAATCACTTTGTTCCTTGCCTTGGCCACCCCTGTAATCTGCTGGCTGGCAGCTAGGGTTGAGGGCTATTTGATTAATTGGATTTGTTTTTAATTCGGGATGCATAGAGTACAATCCACCTGCATTTAGTTTCTCATTCAGTCTGTCTATTACTGATCCTAATCCCAGGGACTTCAAAGCTCCTGCCATTTATAGCCTATTAAAGCCAGGAAGTTTCTGATGGATTAGAGCAAGGAATGAGTTTGAAGTTTGTAATATGCACCACTGTCACCGATAAGGTCTAGTTTATTGCCTGACAGTAGTATCTGTGCTTTTTACAGCTAGTCCCTTTTAATTGGTTATAGTGAAGTCAGGAAAGTCGACCCTGGAAACCCAGTAGTAGGTCTATAGTCTGGGCTGGAAAAAGACCATATTTCGGTCTCTGTTAGGCGAGTCAGAATTTGCTCAAGAAAATTCTTTAGTGCCTTCTGAGACATTTAAAAAAAATTGTACTTCATAGGATTTTTGTCCTCTGAAAGAATCATACACTCTCGTTTTAGATATAGAGGACCACAGTTTGAATAAATAAAATAACTATTTTAAATGAAAATCCTATAGTAAGCCAGGTGTGATGATGCACGGGGGACTGAGACAGGAGAATTGCAGGTTCTAAGCCACCCTTAGCAACTTAGCAAGACCCTGTTTCAAAATAAAAAATGAAACTAGGCGCGGTAGCACACGCTTGTAATCCCACACTCGGGAGGCTGAGACCGGAGGATCCGGGTTCGCGGCAAGCCTCAGCTACTTAGTGAGGCCCTCCGCAACTTAGTGAGACCCTGTTTCAAAATAAAGAATAAAAAAACAGGGCTGAGGGTGTAGCTCGGAGATAGAATGCCCCAGGGTTCAATCCCCAGTACTGCAAATAAATAAATAAATAAATAAATAAATAAATAAATAATGAAAAAGAGCTGGGCATGGTGGCACACGCTTGTAATCCCAGTACTTGGGAGGCTGAGACCGGAGGATCTAGGTTCGTGGCCTGCCTCAGCTACTTAGTGAGGCCCTCTGCTATTTAGTGAGACCCTGTTTCAAAATTAAGAATAAAAAAAATAGGGCTGGGGGTGGAGCTCAGAGGTAGAATGCCCCTGGGTTCAATCCCCAGTACCGCAAAAAAAGGGGGGAATGGGGGTTTCACTTGGAGGTAAAATGTCCCTGGGTTCAATCCCTAGGACAAAGAAAAAAAAAGGAAAAAGAAAAGAAAGTCCTGCATTATCTGTGAAGCATAACTGCTTTTTAAAAAATTATTATTAACCAGATCTTTACGCCAGGTTTTTTCTTTTCTTCCACCCTATAACATGGCCACTTTTCTGGATTTTTGTTTCGTTTGCTCTTAATAAAGGAGAAGGAAAAGGGTTAGAGAGAAAGGAAGTCATCGGCAGCACCTAGGAAGGGAAGAGGATGACATGGGGAAGGAAAGGTAGAGGAAGTCAGAGGAGCTGTGGGGAGGGAGCTGGGAGGGCACTGCCAGGCCACTTGGATGCCATAGTGGCCACTTTCCCCAGCAGACTCAAGTGGACAGTACTGTGTTGCTAATCTGACCCTTCGCTTACAAGGGATGGCTCCTGTCTACGAAGGAGGCTGTGCGCCATGTGTGGATGGAGCCCCGCCCCCTTGTCATGCCGATCCACTCTCCTGCCTTTGTCCTGTGCGCCACGGCCCTGGTTTAGGCAGCTGAGAGCCCTCCGGTCAGACGGGTTGTGCGCAGAGGCCGTGGGTCTGCTAACTCTGACTGCCCACTCCACCGTGTATGCGGGTACCGAAATGTCACCCTGTACCCCATGGATACATACAATTATCATTTGTCCTTCAAAAGTAAAATAGAATTTTAGAAAATTGCAAAAGAGGCTTCTCCTTATGAACCCTGGTTAGCTACTTCGGGCATTTATTGTGAGTCTGAGTCACTTTTAGGGGGAAAAGTCTTTTTCTTCCTTCTTGGTCCAAGCCTCTGTGCTGGCTTGACTAAAGGCAGTAGCGTAAGCCCAGGTTTTGGAGCTGGGTGTTCAATTTTAATTTTTGGTAGACCCTACTAAAATGTAGTGGTTAATTTTATGGCCAAGTTTAGTTTATTTTTAAAATATTTTGGCTCCAGGGAGGAAAGAGAGCCCTTAACTGATGAGGCCCTAATTTTAACACGTGTTGAGATGGACCGGTCTTTTTCTGACAGTGGTTTCTGGGTCAGGGCTCTGGCTCTGGCAGTGTGGTTGTTTGGGGAGAATGTGAACCATGGTTAATCTTCTGTGGGGTGTTTGTTCAGTTGGTAAATGGGGCTGTCAGCTCGGGTCCTCACGCCAGCAAATGCATTTGATCTTTCACGTATAGCATTAGTAACATATATATTTAAGAAAAAAAACAAGTCTAAGGCTTTGAAATATTAGAGGCAAAAGTGATGTTTTTCACTTTCTCTGCATTTACTAAAATAAATATTGTGGTTAACATGTCTGCTGCTGGGAGGATTAGTGTAGGCAGCAATCTATCTCCCCCCACACACTTTTTTTTTTCCAACCCAACCAGATACTTTTTTCCTTTTGGTTACAGTTAAATCTAAATTGTTGGGTTTGAAGCTTAAGTAAATACTTAGACTAAGCAATAGAAATTTCCAGTGAGCTTTCATCGCATCAGGTTTGAGCTCTGTCAATAAAAAGGCAGGCTGCTGCCCTCCCCTCCCGGGTCTTCAGTTTCTAGGCTTGATGGATGTGGAGGTTATCTGCTTTGGCCCCTGGCCTCCATCCGGAGGAAGCTGTGCACCGTACACTTCAGATAGGTGTCACTCAGACTTTGCTTTTAAATGACTTCAGTTTTAATTTTGCATTGACATCAGGAGCCCCCAGCTTCAGATTGTGATCGTCACAGTCCTTAGTGGGCAAGGCGGGATGGCCGAGCATGTCAGGATGGGCAGCGGGGAGTAGAGGCAGCAGCTGGCTTCCGTTGAGCTGAATTCTGGTACTCGGGGGTTTTGGTCACCGGGACCAACTGTACAGTGAGCACCTTGGGCACTTCCGAGGTGGGCTCCAGGTTTGTGTAGAGATGGTTGACAGTGATTGGCAGAAAATGGGCTTGGGATCAACCTGAAGACTCTGCAGTACTTCTGCCAAGTTGCAGAAAAATTCCTCTTGCTCACATCTCTCTTGGCATCCAACGTGGAGAAAAACATTAATCAATACACTAAAAAAAACCTTGACACAAGGAGTTCTTTTTCTCCTTTGAGCTGGACTAAAGCTCACACTGTGAAATTATCAAAAATCCTATTTTTCAGGTTACTTTGTGTGAACACAAGGTGACACTTCTATTTTGCCTACTACAGATTTGCAGGACGAGACACAGGACATGAGGGCATGCTGTTCCATTAGAATGTGAAGGAGCCCGTCTAGCCTCAGTAGTAGAGTAGAGCCTGGAGCTTTCGAGCTTTGGCTGTTTCCTCATGCATCCTATGGATGAGGTCACCCCCACAGCATTCTGCCTGGGCCTCCTCAAGTTTTCAGCAGAGAAGTGGAGTCCATAAGGCTTCCCAGGAACCCGTTTGTGAAGATGGTGGTGACAGCATTGTAATGACCATTTAGTATATGCCTTTTGTTTTTATCTAGGAATGAGAACTGCACTGAGTACTTTATATGTATTATCTCTAGTCCTATGACAAGGCTGCTAGGAAGCTGGTATCTCCATTTTACAAAAATAAGAAAAATGAAACCCAATTTAGTAATTTGCCTCAATTGCAAAGCTGCAAATGGCAGAGACAGAAATACACACAGGTCTCTCTGGATCCAAAGCTCCTGCAGTGCACTGAGCTGCACTGCATCTACTTGGAGCACCATTTAGTTGTAGGAAATCATCGTGCTTTGTCAGTTCTCTGATTTGGGGTCATGTAGATCTTTATCAGAGACTCAAAGACAGCCAGCCAAGTAAATCTATTCTTTTTTTTTTTTTTTTTTTTGCGGAACTGGGGATTGAACCCAGGGGCATTCTATTTCCAAGCTACACCCCAGCCCTATTTTTTTATTCTTTATTTTGAAACAGGGCCTCACTAAGTAGCTGAGGCTGTCCCCGAACCTGTGATCCTCCTGTTTCAGCCTCCCAAGTACTGGGATTACAAGCATGCGCACCATGCCCAGCTAAATCTATTCTTTTGAAAATACTAATGGGGAGAGAAATCTCTTTTCTTTCTTACATATGCTCTTCTTACCAACTGTACAGCTCCCTTCTCCTTCTACTGCCTCATTCTTAATTTTTTTAATGTAACCTTTCCAGAATTAAAATTCCTTATCAGGATTGTCTACTCGAAGGGCATGATTCCCCCTCCTTCCTGACCTCCACAGGAGGGATGCTACAGTCTGGGTAGGCATGGTAGTTCCCATCCATGGAAGCCCATCTCATTTGAAAAAGTGAAAGGAAGAAGCTGGGACTTGTATTTAGAAGCCTGTCTAAGGATGGCCCATGGACGGCTGACTGAAGGGAGGCTTCCTTGTCAAAGCTGACTTTTGGCTACCCAGACCTAACTAAGAGCAGAGAGGAGTCATCAGATTTCTCAAACAGCCATGATTCATTCTGCATTTCCATCTGTGCCCCACACCCTCCTCCTTGGTTTTCATCACTCTCTAAAACTTCCCCATCAAAGACTTTCAGGGGCAAGTTAGCTCTTCATGGACATTGTCTCCAGTAATTCTTTGGATATATGTAGGTGAAGAATGGCAACGCCGGTGGGGTTAACATGCTATACACACTCCCAGAGTGAAAGTCCGATTCCATCCAGCGCAGAGGCGTGTTTCTACTTAACCAGAGCAGCCAGCCTGTTTTCTGAACAAGTGGGGAAAAGGAGCTATTTGTTGCCTTGTGGAATTAGTCATGTAAATACTACTTTGTAAGTCATTTCTGTCCCGTAGGGCTATCAGGAAGATTGAATGACAGTGCATTTATGAAGGACTGGCATATACTAGTTGAGGAATAAAGCCCCCCTTCCCTGCTTATTCTTATCCTGAGGAGAGGGTCTTGCTTAAGATCTCATAGATAATGCAGAACTCAGGTCTCCAATCTCCAGTCATGTGTCCATGTGTTTATCCCAAAGATGCTTTTCAGTGGTGTGCCAGGAA
>PVJS01021580.1:0-31339 GCA_004027185.1 Glis glis
TGATTGAGTCTTATAGGTTTGTGTATGTACATCATGTGCTATAGTGTGTTTCCCTCCACTCCCCACCCAACTCCCTCAGTTAGGTCACCTTCTTTGTCCATCTAAAGATTTCTTCTTCTTCCCTTCTAAGTCCCTTCTACGTCCCATTCTATCTAGCTCCCACAGATTAGGGGGAACATCCGATTTTTTACTCTTAGTGATTTTTCTTTCATTTTCTAAACCTTTCTTCTATGCAGTGTATAGTTGGGCTTTCCTTTTTTATCCAATCTGCCTCTCCCTTTCAAATAAGTGTGTTTAGATAATTTGCATTTACTATAACTAGGTTAGAGTTAAATCTATCAGCTTCTGAACTATTTTCTCTTTGTGTCATTTGCTCATTGTTTCCTTTTCTCTTTTTTGTTAAATTTTGGATTAGTTTATTATATTTATTGATTCCATTTTCTCACCATTTTGGGGATTATTAGCTATAATTCCTTAGTAACTTAGAACTTGCTTTATATATAAAACATACACCTTTAACTTATATTTAACAGTCTATCTCTGAGTGATATACTGCTTCACATCTAGTAACACAACTTCACCACAATGTTCTTCCATCTGCTTGCTTTAGTACTATTGTCACACCTTTTATTGGTGCATATAGTTTGAACCCCGCAATACATTGCTACTAATTTGGCTGTAAGCCAAAATTATCTTTTAAAAGATTTGGGGGCAAAACAATAGAAAACACTCCAGACTTCTAAACCCAAGTCATGAATGCCAGGAGAGACTGGTATGATGTATTCCAGACCCTGGAAGAAAACAACTTCCAATCAAGACAGCTATATCCAGCAAAGATATCATTCAAAATTGATGGAGAAATAAAAATGTTTCAAGACAAGCAGAAAATTAAAGAATACATGACTACCAAGCCAGCACTAGAGAAAATACTTAAAGAAATAAAACACGAAGAAGAAAAAAGAAGCAAATTCCAGAACCAGGGAAAGGGCAAACCACCAGGTGGGCAACTAAGCAAAGGGGAAATAACATGACATCAAACAGAAAATAGAACTCAAAATGACAGATATGACAAAAATCATACTTCAATAATAATACTGAATGTTAAAGGTCTTAACTCCCCAATTAAAAGACATAGACTGGCAATGTGGATTAAAAAACATAATCCAACTATATGCTGCTTACAAAAACTCACCTTACAGCCAAAGATATTCATATGCTAAAGGTGAATGGATGGAAAAAGATATACCATGCAAATGGAGACTGAAAATAAGCAAGGGTAGCAACATTCATATCCAACAAAACAGACTTTAAGCTAAAACACATCAGAAGAGACAGAGCAAGTCACTTCTTATTAATAAAAGGAACATTCCAACAAGATATAATGAGAGTAAATATTTATGCCCCAACTGTGGGTGCACCAACGCTTGTAAAACAACGTCTTTGGGACATCAGGTCTCAAATAGACCCAAATACAATAATACTGGAAGACTTCAACACATCACTCATGCCACTAGATCACTCTTCCAGACAAAAGATGAGTAGACGGTTCAGATCTAAAGAACACTATAAACCAAATGGACCCAATAGACATATGCAGAATAGTTCAACCAGCAACAGCTGAATACACATTCTTCTCAGCTGTCCAGGGAACCTTCTCCAAAACAGACCACATCCTGGGCCACAAAGCAAGCACCAGCAAATTCAAAAATTGTAATGTAATTCCCTACATCTTCTCAGATCACAATGGAATGAAAGTAGAAATCAACAACACTAAGACCAAAAGAAATTACATAAATACATGGAGACTGAATGAAACACTCTTGATTGAGGACTGGATCAGAGAAGAAATAAGGGGGGAAATAAGAAAATTCCTGAATTAAATGAAAATAGAGACATGACATACCAAAATCTATGAGAAACGTTAAAGGTGGTATTAAGAGGAAAATTTATCTCACTGAGTGCCCTCATAAGAAAAACAGAAAGTCACCAAATAAACAACCAAATGACACACCTCAAGGATCTAGAAAAACAGGAGCAGTCTAATCCCAAAGCCAGTAGAAGGCAGGAGATAATTAAAATCAGAGCAGAAATCAATGAAATAGAGAATAAAAAAATACAAAGGATCAACAAAACAAAAATCTGGTTGTTTGAAAAGATTAATAAGACTAACAAACTCCAAATTATTAAAATCAGAAATGATAAAGAGACATTATCACAGACAGCGGGGAAATTCAGAGGATCATCAGAAACTATTTTGAAAACGTATATTCTAATAAACTGGAAAACATGGAAGAAATCAACAGATTTCTAGACACATGCAACCCACCTAAATAGAACCAAGAGGATATAGAAAACCAAAACCAACCAATAGCAAACAAAGAAATAGAACCAGCAATAAAAAATCTGCCATCAAAGAAAAGCCCAGGTCCAGACAGATTTCCAGCTGAATTCTACAAAACTATTTCAAAAGAACTAAACTGAGTACTTCACAAGTTATTCCATGAAATTGAAAGAGATGGAATTATTCCAAACTCCTTTTATGAGTCCAGTATCACATTAATACCAAAACCAAATAATGATACCTCAAGAAAAGAAAATTACAGACCAATATCATTGATGAACACAGATACAAAATACTAGCCATGTGCATTCAAAACCACATCAAGAAAATTGTAAACCATAACCAAGTCAGTTTCATCCCAGGAAAACAAGGCTGGTTCAACATATGCAAATCAATACATGTTATTCACCAAATAAATAGAACTAAGGACAAAAATCACATGCCCATTTCAATAGATGCTGAAAACTCATTTGACAAAATCCAACACCCATTTATGTTAAAAACACTGCAGAAAATTGGAATAGAAGGAACGTACCTTAACATCATTAAGGCAATATACAATTAACCCAAAGGCAATATCTTATTGAATGGGGAAAAACTGCTGGAATTCCCTTTAAAATCAGGAACAAGACAAGGATGCCTACTATCACCACTCCTTTTCAATATAGTCCTCATGACTCTAGCCAGAGCAAAAAGACAAGAGAAGGATATCAAAGGAATTCAAATAGGAAAAGAAGAATTAAAATTATCTTTATTTGCAGATTACATGATCCTATATCTAGAAGACCCCCAAAAAAACTCAACCAAAAGACTACTGGAGATGATTAACAAATTCAACAAAGTAGCAGGATACAAAATCAACCTAAAAAAATCAGTAGCTTTTCTATATGCCAACCATGAACCCACTGAGAAAGAAATCCAGAAAAGAATTCCATTCACAATAACCTCAAAACCAATAAAATACCTAGGAATGAACTTAACCAAGGAGATAAAAGACTTCTACAATGAAAACTATAAAACACTAAAGAAAGAAATTGAAGATCTTAGAAGATGGAAAGATCTTGCAGGAGGCATCAAATTACTGACTTAAAATTATACTACAGAACTATAGTAATAAAAATGGCATGGTATTGGCACAAAAACAGACACACAGACCAATGGAACAGAATAGAAGATACAGAAACAAATCCACACACTTACAGCCAATTGTTTTTCAACAAAGGTGCCAGACTCATACCTTGGAGAAAAGACAGCCTTTTCAAAAAATGGTGTTGGGAAAATTGGTTATCCATTTGTAGAAAAATGGAACTAAATCCTTATCTCCTACCCTGCACAGGAGTCAACTCGAGACAGATCAAAGACTTGGAAGTTAGACAAGAGACTGTAAAACTACTAGAGGAAGGCATAGGTTCCGCACTCCAACATACAGGCACAGGTAGAAATTTCCTCAACAAGACCCCCAAAGCCCAGGAAATTAAAACAAGAATTAATAAGTGGGATGGCATTAAATGAAAATTTTCTGTACATCAAAGGAAATAATCAAGAGTCTAATAAGAAAGCCTACAGAATGGGAGAAGATCTTTGCCAGCTATCCCTCTGATAGAGGACAATATCTAGAATATACAAAGAACTTAAAAGACTTTACACTAAAAAATAACTCAATCAAGAAATGGGCAACTGAATTGAATAGACATAGTATATATTAAGTGTTTCATTTTCCCCCTGCTGCATACATATGGCAGGCACTAAAGAAGCTAAATGAGAAGAAAATAAAATGGCAAAGGCAGGACCCACAGAGGTCAGAGGAGGAGCTAGCCCTGACTGGATAGAGCAGGTGTTCATTGACAGTAGCATCGTATGAAATTCAGTGGGGGAAGCACACTTTAGTCAATTGAATAAAGACATCTTTGAGTAAACTTTGATTATGAAGTCTTCAATGACAAAGAATAAGGACCTCAAAATATTTTTTCTAATGAAAGAATATGTCAATGAAAATCAGCGTGATACACACATGGTGGGAAGCATCAAGGAAAATTCATAAAATTTGGAGGAATCCAGGACAGATTCTAAGAATGAATACATTTTTAGCAACAGCTCATAGGGCTTTTCTATCTTTTCCTTCATGATGGGGAACTAAAAGTTTATAGCAGACCCTTTTATATATCTTTTTCTTTATAAAATGCATTTTTGCCAGTGTAATATTCAAAATAAACTATACATGGGATCATTCTGGGATCTTTGTTCAGTCATTTGCAATAGATACTTATGTTCTGCTTCAACAGACCCATGTTAAAGTAACCTATAATATTATTATAGAAAGTTACTGCCTTGCTGGACTTTATGGGATTATTGCAAATAATAGTGTGTTATATACAGTCAGACAAAACAGATCAACTTTTGTCTTTATGGGATGTGTCTTTAACAACATATTTTTATGTTCAGCCCAACAAAAAATGGAGCTAGTTCAAAGTGTTAAAAGTATTTGTCCTTGAAAGATGGGCTTTTGAATATTTTAACCAAATCTTTGTAATTCCCCAAATATTTCTAATAATTAAATCTTATATGAAAAGTCAATTCCTTTAAAAAAAATTCACACTTCCCAACCCTAACAAGGAGATTATAAGAAGTATATTTAGATATTCCCTTGGTGTCTACCAGCCTTCTTTGTGAATCTTGGTTCACCTTCTCTGGGGATGATGAAAATGTGTATACAAGTTTATCTTCTCACCAACATTTTCTAGAATGCTATGATCTATCCTCAGTTACAGTTGTGACAAACTATGGCAAAAATTCTCTTCTAATCTGACATACTATAATATACATATATATATTCTCCAGAAAATTGTTTTTCTAGAGCTAAGATATCTCTCTCTCTCTCTCTCTCTCTCTCTCTCTCTCTCTCTCTCTCTCCACTTTCTTTCCTTTTTTTTCTACCTCCTCTTTCTCTATATCCCAGTACCCCTCTACCTCCTTTCCTTTCCTTATGATTTAAGGTGCTAATTCTGATTCCCCAAAGGAGAAGCTGCTGCTACTCTGAAACAAAAAAACAAAAAGGAACATTAGTCTAATTTCATTAAGTTTCCAGTATCCTTTCAGCCTATTCCTTACTGATAAGCCACAACTATGAGCCACAGCATCTCAGATGCTCAAATCTAAGAACTCATCTATGAATCTGGGGTAGTCAGCAACAGGAGGCTTATAGCTCCTTCTCTGTATCTGCATTGACTGGTTGTTCCTGTTGCCCACTTGACTGAGCTCCCTGGGAAGCTCAAGAGAAAAGGACGGGGATCTTAGCAGGCAGCTACCTATTCTCCCAGCATGCTGGTATACAGGCAACAGCTGATGATCAAGACCAATTCTTAGGACCTGACAAGGGCATAGTTCAAAGGCCTATTAGAATTCAGGAGCATTTAGGAAAGCAGAAGTGGTTTACATAGTGAGTTACCTTTATGGAGGCTACAGTACCCACTAGCTAAAATCTGCTGAAATTTCTAAAAGTGAATCATCTTCTCATGATTGGCTAACTCAGATTCCCCCCATTCCCTCAATCTGTCATTCATTTATACATAAACACAGAGCCTTATACTTCAGGATAGTTTATTTCTAATTACAAAGCCACTATTTTGAAAATGATCAATATACTTAAATTTTTCAAAATAAAAAGATAAAGCCAAGCATGGTGGTGCATGCCTATAATTTCAGTACTTGGGAGGCTGAGACAGGAGGATTGCAGGTACGAGGACAGCCTCAGCAACATAGCAAGACTCTCAGCAACTTAGCTAGCCACTGTTTCAAAACATAAAAGAAAAGGGGCCGGGTTTGTAGCTCAGAGATAGACTGTCCCTGGGTTCAATACCCAGTACTACACACATACACAGATAAATATTACACAAACATACACACACAATATCATTACAAATGTTGATTGCATTTTAATGTGCTTATTTTTTGGCCTTGTTTTCTCTACCTCTTAGTTATTTTTCCTTTTTGTAACTTTAATGATCTCATAATGTATAAGAATTTGTGACTATATTTTCTCAGAGCATTTCTTTTGTATAGAATAGCATGTGATTTAGAGGAAGAATAATAGTATTGAGTTTTAATGCTCAGTGGGAGGTTTTAGAATCACCAGGCAGATTTAAAAAAAAAAAAAGCACAATATTTCCCACACAAAGATGCTCTGGTAGAAAGGAAATAGGTAGAGGAGAGGGTCTGATGGGGACCGGATATTTTGGCTGAATTTTTCAAGTGACTCGTGCCCTCTAATCTCTCACAGGTGTGATAGAAAGAAACTCGGCTTCTGAATCAGGAAACCTAGATTTCTGTGGGAGTTCGACTATTCTCCAGGAATTTATTCATTCAACTAAGAGTAAGTGGGTGTTTCCTCTGGAATGGATTCTAAGGATATAATGTTCAATAAGACATATAAATTATCCAGCATCTTAGAACTTAAAGTCTAACTGGTACGACAGGTATTAAACAGCCATTTAAAAATTAAATTTCAGTTGGGTGTGGTGGCACATGCCTGTAATCCCAGTACTTGGGACGCTGAGACAGGAGGATCACAGGTTTGCGGCCAGCCTCAGCAACTTAGAGAGGCCCTCTGCAGCTTAGTGAGATCCTGTTTCAAAATAAAATATTAAATAGGGCTGAGGGTGTAGCTCAGAGGTGGAACCCCGCTGGGTTCAATCCCCAGCACCCCAAAAATGAGTAAATAAGTTAGATTAAATTAAAATTAAATTTCAGTATGTAATAAAAATATAGTGTTCTCTGAGAATCTTAACTATGCTACTCTATGGAGGTAAACTAAACTCTATGCCTCACTTTCTCCATATACAAGACGGCATAAACCAGACTTGGCAAATGACCCTACTAGGTATATGGTAAAATAATTTAGAGAAAATAGATGTAAGTATATTTTGGAAATTTTCATGTGGTAAATAAACATGGATGATTACCCTCAGTTACACAGTTTTTTGTTGTTGTTGTTGTTTTGTTTTATTTAAAAAAAACATACAAGTAGCCCATATCTTCCCCTTTAGCTAGTGCATATATTTTGGTGATAATGTTACCAAAGAGAAGAAAGGCATGATATATTCAATCTGCTACAGTAATTCTCACAGTGGATATTGAATAAAAAATAATTGTTAATTGATAACTAAATACAGACTGTTCCAATTACCTTTTACTGTTTTCTTTTTCTTTTTTTGTGTGTGGTATTGGGGATTGAACCTGGGGCATTCTGCCTCTGAGCTACATCCCCAGCCCTATTTTATTTTTTGTTTTGAAACTGGGTCTCACTAAGTTGCAGAGGACCTCACTAAGTTGCTGAGGCTGGCCTTTAGCCTGTGATCCTCCTGTCTCAGTCTCCCCAAGTACTGGGATTACAAGTGTGCACCACCACACCCGGCTTCCATTGTTGTTAACAAACTACTTCCAACTTCTGTGATTTACTATGAGTGAAGAATTCAGGAAGGGCTCATCTGGGAGGTTCTTTTGCTCCCAGAAAAATACAGCATCAATTGCAGGCACTCACAGGTATTCAGATGGTGGCTGGGCCAGCTGGGAGTGGAGAGAAGAGTGTCAAAAGTGGCTGCTTGTAAGGAGAGCTAGACCAGCCGAGTGGGTCCTGCTCTCCCTCCACATAGTTGCAGGACCTCTTCACATGTTGGGCTTCTTACATGGTAGATCAGAACTCCAAGATCAAGAACCCCAAGAGAAAGAAAATAGCAATCACCAATATATGAAAGCCCAGGTCTGAAAACCAGCACTGTGTCACGTCTACTGCATCATGTGGAAGCAATCAGGGAGTCCACCCAAACTCAGTGGACATAGAAACAGATCGCATTTCACTATGGGAGGAATGTCAGGAATTTGCAACCATGTTTAATCTGCTGCACAAACACTGGCTAAAAAGTCAGCTGCCGTTTAATGGTTAACTCTTTTATCTGGTTGCCATAGTCCCCACTTGTCCATCCTTGGTTCTAGTAATATATTCAGTGTCAAATAATCTCCTGAATTCACTTAACATTTATAACAGGGGAAAATCATTCCCCACAGATCCCCATTAAGAGGAGTGATTGAAGAGAGAAGCCCAGACCAGAACCCTAAATCAACAGCTCCAGTACATTCCATCCTCGAGCCTGGAGAAGGGGTGATGACACAGCTCACACTGAACGTTTCTCTTTCCTCTATTAGGTGTGAAACATTATCTTGCTTTCCATCTGATAATTTAATAACAACTAGGGAATAAAAAAGCCCTGTGTGCCTGTTTTCCACTGTTCAGATCCAGGCTGTTAAATAGATTTCTAAACATGTGCTCACGATGATCAATTGATAAGTCTTAAGAAGTTTATGATATCAGAATTTAAACTGTGGTATATTTTTGCCTGTTATATGATATGTGCAGAAAATTTGGCTTTATCCTAGAGGAAAGAGCATGGGGGGGAAAGCATGTGTTTGGAATCACATAGATCTGAGTTTGAAAAGTGTTTCTGCCACATAAAAACCGTGAGGACTGGTGATGTTACACCTGAGCTTTCATCTCCTCAACAACATTGTTGCTGAGGAAATCGGCTGTGAAATATGCCTATATAAGAACTGACACACAGTAGGTTCTCAAGAAATGTTTGTTGAGAGAATGAATAAAATCCACATCAAAGGAATTATCTGAAAAAAATAAGGTATGATCAAGAAAGGGATGGCTTCTAAAGAAATAGAAGGAAACTCACCTTTATTAAGTACCTATTGTGTGGCAGGCATTGTACACATTACTAAGGATAAAGATAGAAAACACAGGCTTTCCTCACAGAAGAAAAGCCCATCACTCAAGAACTACTGGAGAGGAAAATGCAGTGTTTTGTGGAAATACAAAGCATGTGCTTCCAACTCATGTGTCTAGGGAAGGGGGCAGGATATGGGTGGAATTTTTCTTTCTTTTATTCTTTTTTCTTTTGGTACTAGAGATTGAACCCAGGGGTATTCTACCTCTGAGCTACACCCCCCAGTCTTTTCCAATTTTTTTTTTTATTTTAAAACAGTGTCTCGCTAAATTGCTGGGGATCTTGCTAAGTTTTTGAGGCTGACCTCAAACCTACAAAACCTCCTGTCTGGACTTCCCAAGTACTAGGATTACAGGCATGTGCCACCATGCCCTGCTGGATTTTTAAGAATTAGTATGAGAAATCAGGCAAAAGGTGAAGGGCAAGATGGGGAAACAGGCACAAATGTTATTATACGAAAAGCAAAAAAAAAAAGCTCATTTGGACATACTTGAGATTCAGTCTATGTGGGCAAGAAGTGACCTGGCAGGTCTATACTCTTTATCCACTACAGGATCCCTGGTAAAGAACCTACTTAGAGCCATATGATAAGTACTAAACACTCATTCTAAAAAGAAGGGAGAGGAGAATGCGGGTGCCTGAGAAGTTTCACTCTATTCCAATGACTTTCGATGCTATGCCACAGGGGTATATTGAAGGATTTTTAAATGGAGATGACTGTGGTCAGAGTTCTGTTTTCCAACCATTCATCTGATGACACTCTAAGATGGAAACTGGAAGGAATCAAACATATAGGTGGGGAAACTGTTAGGCCTTTATTATAGTAATCTTCTTCTGGTGGGTTACCAATTTTTGAAAAAAAAAAGATAAAGGTGAGTGTGATATTCGCTGACTATTTCATCTAAATTGAAGACTCTCAAACCTGCCTACATTCCTGCCATGAAAATGAAATTGAGACCCAGGTCATGGTACCAGTCAGTGCACAGTATTTTTTATTGACCTGCCTGGGTGCTTTCCTGACTAGCAAAACTCCCTCCTGATGAAGTGACAATTGGGCTTCTAAACACATCTTTGTCTTGAGAATATGTGTGAAGTGCAGACCAATAGAAAAATGTCTTGTTTTGTGGGGCCTATTTTTCTTCCCCATGTCTTTTCACTTTCTTTGGGGATTTTGCTCTAAGCTCTGGATATCAGTCACCTCTCACACTCAAAAGTTCAATCAAAGAAAACACAAGTTTGTACATGATTCTCATCATGGCAAAATGGCGTTATCTGCTTGAGGCGGTGAGATTGTAGATGAAAGAGGGATTGAACAGCAAGCCACGAGGATGTGTCTGGCTGTCAGCCAGAAAAGGGCAAGTGGTCAGTGGGATGGGATGACTTACAAGCCTCTTTTACAAAGTTAAAACTTTATTTAACGGTGGTCAGAAAATCATCTTGACACACCCAGCTTCGCCTCTGTTGTTCACGTGCTTGGATTTGCATTTGTTCATTCAACAAGTATCTCTTGAGAACTATTTTACCATAGGCCTTGCAGTAGGCTGAAAAAGAAAATGGTGAAGCAGATGAAGATAGGCTTTATTTTAGATGCACCGCCTGAGGCAATTGAGAGGCCAATCTTCTCACGGGTTCTGAAATGCTGTCTAATTATTCCTACGCCCCCATGTGGTTTGTGCCCTCGATCTCAGGATAAATATTTCTATCACTCAAGGATTTTCTCTTAATCTATCTTTTTTTAAATGAATCTTCCCTATTATTCAGGTTCCAGGTATAGTCGTGGTTTTATAGCAGTTTTACAAATTTTACTCTGTGTCTAATTATTTGAAAAGAATGTATACTGATATACAGAAATCACAGAATAATGTGTGGGTTTTTCCAATATCCATTTGCACCACAAATAAAAATGTGCATTTACAATTGATATTTGCAACATCCTCAGCATAAGTGATTTCCAACTGTTTCATAGGAACTTCACAAAAGATGAACCAGAAGTGATTGTTTTACCCTTCAGGTCAGAATTCATTTAAAAAGTATGACTAGATATGTCCCACATTCAAAACGAAGATAATGTTGGTGCCTGGTGTGACAAGTGACATTTTTCAATTGTGAGTTCTTTTAAGTTGGCATATAAAGAAATGAAAAAAGAAAAGAAAGAAATTCCACTGCTCATCATCCGCCCAAGAACACATAAATCTGTCGCAGAGGAGAGCAACAGAAATGTTCTCTACCCTCCAGCTGAAATATTCCTGAAAAAGGAGATTGAAATTTTATTATATTCTCAATGCTTTGCCTGGGAGAAAGTGTGCTGAGGGTTTATGAACAACTTGCCAACAGAGTCAGGTTTAGGGAAGAGTCTCAAAACAGTATCCATCATTATTACCAATACACAAAACAGGAGGCAAAGGCAAATCAGACATGCAAAGCTGACTAAATACTGAGAATCTTAGTGTAAAAATATTTACTTCCTCATCTCAACTACCCATCTGCTATCTGAGCCCCCAGACCCCCACAAAAGCAACAACAGAAAATATTTCTCCACTATTTTCTAGGCAAGATTTTCAATCTCCTTTCCCTTTATACCTGAATATCAAAGAAACTGCTATCTTTCTACACTGTATTGTCACATAAAAACTCAAAAGGGAAAAAAGAACCCCATTTTCTTTTATGTATTGAATTCCCTTCAGTTCATTAATAGTTGAGCAGAGCCATGTTTGATTGTTATCAAAAGGTCAAATATTATTGAGGTATACTGTAATGTATAGACTTATTAAAAATTTTCATTTAATTCAAACATTTGTAGTCAAAATAATTGTATTTTCTACATCTATCAATCAATTCAACTAAATATTTTATAACCTATCTCCATCTCTGAAAAAATGAATCATAATTCCATAATTTCTAAGTATAACTTTGGGAATTTTCATGTTATACTTTACATAATCAAATAGCTTCTTAGTATAGGCACTGATTGATAATAAAGATTTATTTTAAATTATAAATTAAATTTTAGAACTATTCAAATTTTCATAAAGTATGTCAATAACTTTTATCTGATACTATTAGTGTCCTTATAGGAAGAGACAAGAGAGAGCTTGCTCTTTCTCCCTGTCTCCCACAAGCACCAAGATATGGTCATGTGAACAAGAAGCCAGAAGGCGGCCATATGCAAACCAACAAGAGAGTCCTCACCACAAACTCAACTGGCTGAAACCCTGATCTTGGGCTTCCATTCTCTGGAACTGTAAGAAAATAAATTTCCAGTGTTTAAGTCACCTAGCCTGTGGTATTTTGTCATGGAAGTCTGAGTGGACTTATATAGGCCCCATAGTTCCTCTTTATGCAAGTGAAATGATAATGGCCTTTGGAGATTTGATTGGGATTAAAAAGATTTGTTCCTCTAGCAACTGGCAGATTACTAACAGTTTGTGGGGGCCCAGAAGGAGTACAGGCTGGCAGTGACAGCATGAAGCCACCACGGACACTCAAACATCCAGCATAGTCACGGGTACACATGGTCCTGCACTGGCAGTCCCCTCACCTACCCAGGTGCGTGCACCTCCCTTATCACATGCACATTGTATATAGCTATGCACAATGATTAAGCAAGGTGTAACTTACATGCACGTTCACATCTGCTGACATGGGTTTGCGCCATTTTGTGCATAGCTCTATACAAGGAACAGGTCTGCAGAATAAAGTGTCTACTTGCTGTTTGTCCTCCAGATGGACAAACAGCTCCAGATGGAGCTCCATGTGCTCTTTTCCCATTGGAGATCTCACCATCTGCAATAGCTGGCCCCTGACCAGGCCCCTTACACAGCTGCTACTTCTTGACCCTCTCAAGAAATTGTCCTTGAATGGAGAAAGCTCCATCGACTAATGTCCTATGTCCTTCCTGGGGTAGTGTCACCCTGGCCCCTCACTTCAACATGGGAGTTTCACCCCCACTTCAGAGAAAACTGTGGTATTAGGGAATAACTTGACTGAGGCTGCGTGAGGATCAAAATTCTCCTTCTGCCACTATCTGCTCCTTTTCCATTTCTTCCACAGGTGTCAATTCCAAGAGCACTTCCTAATAAACCTTTTCCAGGCTTACCTTCATGCCACTGTCTGCTTCCTGGAGAACCCAGTCTATGGCTCTTCCTCACTAGAATCCCCACTAATTTAATAGCTTTATATGGTTTAAAGTGGGTTTCTAATGACAGGCAACAGGGGTAAAAAATGTACTCATTACAGCCTAATCCAAGGATGAGAAGAAAAACCATGAACATTGAATTGAGCACCTCGTAGGTGCCTGAATCCTACTGCTGGTTCTTTCATGTGTTATCAAGTGTTTTTCTCTCACATTTTTGGTAGGAATATAAGCTATCAAATTAAAATACACTCACTGCTAAAAACTTCACATAAGAAGCCATGCCCCTTTTAAATAGAGCTTTAGAATAGCTCCAAGAGCTGTGAATGTACCATGTTTATTACCGTGTTCTCTGCTTTTTTCACTCTCTTTCTTCCCACTCACCTTTACTAAAATACAGTCTTTACCACCGTACCTTCAAAGCCCAGGTCAGCCTCAATTTCTTTATGAAATCTTTTTTCCAATTTCTTTATGAAATCTTTTTTCCAACCTATGTCTTCTGTCTATAGAGTTTTTGTGTACTGTATTTTAACTCATTGCATGCTTTTGAGTTCTGTAGTTTACATCTTCAAATATCTCATAAAGTTTTTAGAGAAAGGGAGCATTATAGGTCTTTACGTCCCTCAGAAGGCTCAGTACCTGACATATCACCTATTGGACAGAGGGACAAGGATATAAAACTCTCCCTTGCAGTCTTTCAAAGAAAACCAGAGGTAATCCTTCCATGAAGAATGTTGAAATTGTCTTCCACCTAAAAATGAGGAGAATATTTCCAAGCTATAACTGCATGGATAAATTATCAATATGAATAGGCTTTATCTATATTAATATTTGCTATGGTTTGGACATGGTTTCAGTGTGTTCCCAAAGGTTCCTGTGCTGAAAGCTTTATTTTCAATGTAGTGGGAGATTGTGGAACCTTTAAGAAGTGGGAACTAATGGGGGATAATTCGGTCATTGGAAGCATCACCCTCAAAATATATTAATGTCATTTTCATGAGACTCTGGTTAGTTTCTTCAAAAGTTGGTTGTTATAAAAAGAAGAAGCCATACAGAGGGGAATATACCAAGTGCTATGCGCAAGTATATATGTATCCCTTTGAATCTCACTGTGATGTATAATTGTATTGCACCAATCAATTATTTTTTTTAAAAAAGCCCATCCCCTGAACCCCTCCGGGTCCCTGTCCTCTCATATATGATCCTATCGTGATGCCATCTGCCACGCTGTGATGTGTCCAGAAGGCCCTCATCAAAACCTGAACCTACAGAGCCACCTGATCTTGGATTTTCAGTCTCAAAAACCATGAGGTAAATAAATCTCTTTTCTGTATTCATCACCCAACCTCAGGTATTTTGCTTTAGTGACAGAAAATGGCTTAATAAATATTAAAAATAGGTTTGGAGATAAATGGCAATTCTCAAGCAATAAACAGATATTCTGTTAAACTTATGTAGTTCTAATAAATAAAGACCATTTGGTTTAACTTTTGGCATTAATTAAGTCAACAAATATTTATTATGCACTTAAAATATTCTAGTCATTAGAGATATAAAGCTGATTTCTGTCATTTCTTCATTAGTTACAGTGAGCAAATAAGATCAGGCAGTCAACATATCACTGGCAAATCCAAAGAAATACACATATTTGAGACTCACAAATTCAAATTTATGAAAAAAAATCTCAGAGTACTAATTCATAGATTTTGTTGTATGCAATACTCCTCCATTTATTAAGTATTGTGCGCTGAGTGCTATCATGTGCTTTAAATGTGTTGCTTTATTTAGTCCTCACTAAAAACATGATTGATATTTTGTAAAGAAAAAAAAATGAGAATCAGACAACTTAAATAATTCTCCCAATACTATACTTAGGCATCTAATTCCAAAGATTGACACTATACTACACCCAGAAAATGAATACTGGTGCCATTATTCTAAAACAGGTTTAAAAAAATCTTTCAGAGAGGGTTTCTTTGGTTGCTGAAATATTTCTATCAGTTTTTTTGTTTACATCTATTTCTGAGATATAATCTACTCAATATTTCAATTTTCTATTTTGCCTATACTAGGAGCATAACCTTAGCTAGCTAAAAGTATACTCACACAGACTCAAGTAGAACTTAAAAAACCTCAATGTTTTTCCCTATATAGACCTTTTGTCCTTCTTGTTAACTTATTTAATAGATACTGAGTTTTCTTTTTATAAATAATGGAAAATGAAATTTTATCCTGGGAGTTTGGCATAGTATGATGAGTTTGAAAAGCAAAATGTGAGGAATTACTGTTTATACCTGTCTGAAAGCACAGTAAACAATGACCTCTGTTTATTTATGTATTATGTTAGGAATTAATTCCAAAATCTTATTTTATACATATTGACCAGAACTTACTATACTTGGTGAATAAATGAAAATGTTTAACTAGCAGTACTATTTTAAGAGTTCACAAAGTTCCCTTTTTAAATAGTGTCTTTAAGCAATCTTATGACTTTCCTCTAAAAGTATTTAGTAAGGCACGTCTATTAGTAAGATGACCTTGGTTCATCTACAGCACTGATAGTCCTACCACTACTTCCTCCCAAGTCATTTTTGGGGATTTTTCTGCCTGGTTTTCTTGCATTAGACTGACTCTAGATGACAGTCAGAACAATGCTCACGCAGTACCACAAATAGTTTACTCACCTTCTCCAGCTTTTAGATTTGTGCTTCGTACTTTAGGGCACAGAAGAAAGAGATGAATGATAGGGGTGGTTCTGGCTTTCTTGGTGGTGAGCATATGATTAATGGGTCACTGACTCCATGCTTATATGTAGGGGAATTTCCAATGAAAGTTAACAATAGTTGTTTTTCTGCCTAAATTTCCATGTTCTCTTTCAGAGGACAAAAACATGAAAAAGATAAGATAAACCATGATAGTGTTTAAAGATCCATCCAAAAGGTCTAAAATCTGACAAGCAATTTTATCACCATCTCACTTCCAAATAATAAACTTAAAAATTAGAGAGAGATAAATTATGCATATGGATTTCTCAGAATGACTAAGCTAATGACTGAAATCAAAACTTGAGAGCACCAGGCCTAATAGGAAACTCTAAAAGCTTCCAGAAAACAATGCAAAAACAAGTATTAAAACACTTTCACAGGAAAGGGAAACATGATAGCATTTGGAATTCTCATCAGCCACTCTGGACGCTAGAAGACCAAGGAACTCTGCCTTCTAACTTCTCAGAGAAGATGATTTTCAACCTAGTATCATCTTCTCACTCAAACCGTCAATCAAGTGGGAGGTAAAATAAAGATATTTTCAAAAATACAATGACCAGCGCCGGGCGTGGTGGCGCACGCTTGTAATCCCAGTACTTTGGGAGGCGGAGACCGGAGGATCCGGGTTCGCGGCCAGCCTCAGCTCTCGCTCTGTCTCTCTCTGTCTCTCTGTCTCTCTCTCTCTCCTTAGTGAGACCCTCCGCAACCTCGTGAGACCCGGTTTCAAAATAAAGCATAAAAAAATAGGGCCGGGGGCGTAGCGCGGAGGTAGAACGCCCCTGTGTTCAATCCCCGGTACCACAAAAAAAAAAAAAAAAAAAAAAAAAATACAATGACCAAAACTTTGTTACCCATTTCTCCCTTCTTGGGATGTTACTACTGGACATATTTCAATAAAATACCTGAAAGACACAGTTAGACAGTGTATATAGGAAACTCTGGACTCACTGTATAAGATTTATCAAGAAGTTCCAGGCAGCAAGCCTAGAGAACCATAGTCTATTTTAAAGCATGAGGTGAGAGTTGGGACAGAGCAGTTTCCAGGAAGAACGGTAAATGTAACCATAGATTATCTGATGTCTAAAAGTATTTGAAGGAAATTATTATTAGGCATTTAACAAATCTGCTAGAGCATTAAATAATTATTATTTTCAGGTACATAGAAAACTAAGCAAAATGAAAGCAATCATCAACTCCAGGACAAACGAATGGTAGTATACTGCTGAAATAATAGTTTATTCTTTGGCTCAATTATAATCAATACTTAAATAATCACAACAGTGAGCAATCACTCTTCATTTAAACAAAAGGTGTAGCAAAGCCATTCTTAAGAGGAGGGATGAAGGTAGTGAACAAAAACTCAACTACAAAAACAAGAAGTCAGCCAGTGTGGTGGCACACATCTGTAAAGTCAGTACTTGGAAGGCTGAGACGGAAGGATAGCAGGTTCGAGGACAGTGTGTGGTAACTTAGTGAGACCTTATTTTAAAAATAAAGTAAAATAGGGCTGGGGGTGTAGCTCATAGGTAGAATGCCCTTGGTTTCAATCTCCAGTATCAAAAAATTAAAAAGTCAATAGTTTAAGATAAATGGCAGTATAAAATATTACTTTAACATATGGAATAAATGACTGAATTTAGAGCTAAAAGTTAAATGAGAGTAGAACTATGGGGAACAAGCAAGGAACCACTGATCATTAATGTAAGTTCTTTTCTTCCATTTGAGTTTTTAATTGTATACTTGTATCACTTTAATTTTTTTAAAAGAAACATTTAAAAAAAGATGCGTAGGTGTTCTAAGAAGTGAGAATAATTGAAGTACAACAAAAGATACAATAAAAACACATTTGAAAAAATTATGTTTAAAAATACAGAGAATAAAGCAAAATTATTTAACTAAAATTTACATTTCAGTAATTATGTTAATTTTTAATTAGCAAGAATTTAAAAAAAAGCTCAAGTCTCCAGGCCAAAATAAAACATAAGCCCTTATAGACCTTCAAAGACAAAGGCTATGGTTTTATAACTTAATATTGAAACAAATTATTGTTCTACTATGAAAGACTAAAATGTTCAGGGCTAAAACATAAGCCCACCTATGTAGCATGCTAAAAAAAAGTACTCGCATTCTTCAGATAATCCAGAGATGATTTACACAATGTTAATCTGAACAGAATAGAAATGTTACGATATATAATCTTAAAAAGTGTTTCTTAGCTGGGTGTTGGGGCGCACACTTGTAATCCCAGTACTTGAGAGGCTGAGACCAGATGATCTAGGTTCGCAGCCAGCCTCAGCTACTTAATGAGGTCCTCCTCAACTTAATGAGACCCTGTTTCAAAATAAAGAATAAAAAAATAGGGACCTAGAATGCCCGTGGGTTCAATCCCCAGTACCACACACACACACACAAAAAGTGTTTCTTCACTGTGGGAAAATTGATAGGCAAAATGAGAAATTAATTAGAAAGTTCTTGAGGGAAGTGGCTCCCCATAAATCTTACCAAAATGTTGATAAAACTGAAAGAATATGAAGAGGCTTTTTTTTACCTTTTCCTAAAAAAATCTAGCTGAAACTTAAAAACAAATAATGTTGTTATGACATTTTAGTAATGTCTTCTGGTTAGGACAAAAATCCCCAGGGAAACACTTTCTGAATTCCAACTAAAATCAATTTTTAACTTCATGTGTGCGAGGTTGAACCTTTTTTTTCTCTTTTATCTTTTCTATATTCTCTCAATCTTCTTTAACAATGTGAATTTATTTTATTAATAAAAGAAATAAAATGTAGACTACAAAGAAGAATTCCAAAGATAGAATATACTGAAAGAAGCAGATTCCACCCCACTGTAAAATAATATTATTCATTAATAATGTTAATTTAAATATTTATAGATAATTACGGATAATTACTATGTCCCAGGCATGAGGGATAGAGTATATATATATGTGAATTTTGGTTTTCTGAAACTTTAAGTCCAGTGAGAAAGACAGGCATTTAATATATAATCATAAAAATCACTAAAGTTTAAAATTTAGTTGATACTTCCCATTAATTTCTTTCTGTTCAGTTATGACAAAAATTATTAGTTAAGATGGTGGTTTGGTTTCTACTTTATTTTCTTCCTTCTTCCTTGGTTCATGAACTATGAAAAAAATGAACATCCTATCTACTCCGGAAGTGACTGAAAGCTGGATTTGAAATGTAGGATAAACATGAGGTTTCCAAAGTTTATTTGCTTTCATAAGTAAGAGGTTGCTTGGCCAACCTGATTAATTAACTCCTTTTAATTAACATGAGATTAAGATTCTTCTATGACATGGAGATTATATCTTCTTCGTAATGCCAACATAAGGGTTACACAAAATAAAACATCCTTATCTGGTGCCAAACACTACATTTAGAAACTTTACATAGCATACATTATTTAATCCCTGTAATAATTAATGAGATTGTTTTTTTTCCCATTTTGCAGATGAGAAAGGTGAGGTTGAGGATAATGAAGGAAGTTATTGCAAGTTGTACACAGGGTCAGAGATGAAGTTGGGACGTGAAACTGAGTCTTGATTCCAGACCCTATTCCCTTGCCCTTACACCTCGCCTCATCTCAAGGGTGTTTACATTTTAAAGTCTTTTCTTTAGAGCTAATACATAACCCCAGAGATGACACGAATGGAGAAATGGTTGATGTCAAGACATTGCTATGACCTGCAGTGAGTGTAATTCTGCTCAAACACAGGAAAAAGAGATGGAACAGGTACATTTATGCAAAGTCTCTCAGGCCTAAGTATCTAGATGAGTGTCTTGTTGCCGTTTTATTTGTTTGGGCTTATTTTTTTCCTTTAGAAGCAACCAATTCCTTCTTCCTTTAATGGTGAGACCTGCAAGAATTCTCTTAGTAAAGTCAAAAGCAGTAGCTGTTGCCAAGAAAATATCTTGCATTTGTTTCTAATGCACATGGTTGATGCTGGAGTTGTGCTGCAATACAATAACAATTCAGGTGTTGGAAAACCTCCATGTCTGTCAAAATATGTTAGACACTGCCTCAACAGCAAGCTGCTTAAATTGTCATGTGAATTTCTCAGCTATTTGCAAACTGTTTGAAAATACAAAGTAGAAAAGCCAAAACAATTTGTGAAATTGACAAAACTGTTTCGGCATCTTGGAAATGTAGCTGTTTTTATTTATCTTATTTCAACTGATGTGTCTTTTAAAATTAAAGCATATAAATATGCCTAATTGAAGATATCTACACTCCAAATCATCAGAAGATTGCAGCTGGGCTAGGCAGCCAGAGATGACCATTTTATATTGTCTTTCCATTGCAGTGAATTGGGGAATAAAGCTACAATAAGTGGCCATAATTCTGCCATTTAGAAACTCCTTCCCTCAGAACAATTTATCTTTGATTCAACTCACACGAAAAAATTACATATCAGTTTATATTCAAAATGATTTCTTCCTACAAATTTTCTTCCTGTTCAACCAGCTCTGCCAAACAAAAGGAAGGACGTTTCCCCTGCCTCCCCCTTCTCCCATCCAGGCACTTAGTTCTTGTGCTTTAAGTATGTTAAAATCTGGAAAGAAAGTAAATAAGCTGATTAAGAGCAAAGAACACTAGCAAATGTGTCCATTTAGGACAATCTATTTTTGCCTCCAATGTAGATCCTGGCTTTTTGCAGTCATTAGAGTTTAATGCCTCAATTTCAACTGTGTCTAAAGATGGTACTATTTTTGTGTTCTATAATTTATATAGGGGCAGAAAAATATCTGTGTAATGCATTTCCTAAATCCCTTTAGGAGAAAGGATAATTTTTGCACATCATCATCATCGTTATTACCAGACAAAAGAATAAAACAGGCTCCATTTGTTTCAATTCAATATTCACAGTTTAAATTTAAATTGACAAGAAAAGATGTACTGGAACTATTAATTATTAAATGTCAGGCGCCAATCACATCATTGTGTATCTTTTGTTCACGTTTGTCTGTTGCAGAGAGGAGCCGTTTGTGTGCATGTATGTATGTGTTCTAACTGATTGACAGTGAAAACTAAAGTCATCAGGGAGGATCCACTTGAAAGCATCTTCATTATAATTCTTTTGTATCCAGATGTTGCTCAAGATCCTACCTATCTACCTTATGCTGTGACCTGACCCTGTATAACATGACTTGCTGTATTTAGTGTCTTTGCTTAGTTATCATCCAGGTACATTCTGTGTGGCTAGTTTCTAATCTAGATTTCTAAACAAATAAATCATTGTATGAAATACAACTGCAGTTTTAAGGTGGTGGAAGCAAGGACAGAGGCCAACTTTTATACTCATCTTGTATTTCCTTTCAACACCTAGAACAAAGTCTGGCAAGCAGTAAGTGTGTTTTGGAAGGAAACTAAATACCAAGCAGAGAGAGAGAGAGACTTTGACTATGAGGGTGGAGAAGGTGGTAGGAGCTCCAATTGTGGATGGGGGCCCAGCATCCCTACTAGGAAAAATGCTTTTGTGTTCTTTCAGTTTCTGTCTGTGAAACTGCAGATTGACTGATAAGACAACGAAGTCACAGAATGTGACCTAAAAGAGATCTGTCTCACTTGTTTTTCATTAGGCTGTAACCAAAAACCACTGAGACTTCCCTTTTGGATCCTGATCGGGGAGATTTCAGAATAAAGGAATTGTGACACAGTGTCTTCCTGTGAGTCCCAAATCCCGATATTTCTCAAAGCAACACCTTCAAAATGTGCCCCCCCCGCTGCCATTACCTCCATTTAGTGTTAATCACACTGTCATTCATCAAAAAAAAAAAAAAAAGAAGGAAAGGAAAGAAAACCAGAAAAAGTCCGGGATTGCTGATCTATATGAAAGTCCTAGACAAAGCAAAAACAGTTAATACCATGTCTTATTAAGTTGAACCCTCCCGTACTGGAGTGATAAAAGGTGATAAGATCTGTAAGCTCAATCCATTTTATACACCACTATTCAAACTAATCCTCCCTGTAGTTCAGGGAACAAAGAATTCTGTCTTGGGGAGAACAGGGGTCCTGCTTTTTATTCCCTAACTCTCCTGTTCTTGCTGGTCAAAGCAAAAGCTATTAATCTAATACTCTGTACTTGTATTCAGAGCCACAGCATCTTAAAGCAATTGGTGGTCTGACCAACCAGCTATTAAAAAACAAATAGTCTTCCAGCTTCAGAATCGTCTCACATAGGCAGAGTAACCACAGAGATAGCATCAGCAAAAGGTGGGCTGAGAGGACTTCTATTTTAGACCTATGTGCTTTGTCTGGAATTTTACTAAAAGTCTTTGAGGAGTTTTAATACTTTTAAATGTGAATATTTTCTCTTGTGAAGCTATCCCAATTAACATTGCCTTAACTTGGTGGATTTTAAAACATTTCCCAAAGATTGACAATAAATTGGTCTGCTAAAGCAAGGTCAAAACCTGTTCCATAATATCGATATTAATCAAAATGTACAAAAGAATACAATTAGAATAGTTGTGAATTCCTACGCAGGAACATACCAGGAATGGTTCTGAACTGCAAATTTTGTAATGACGCATAGCATTATCATTATGCATGACTTTCTAACATTTTTTTCATTTTTTATGGCAACCCTCTTATATTTTACTGCTCAGCTGATTACTTAGATTAAATAAAGTCAATCACAAATGGATCTTTTTTTAATTAGTAAGTGTTTTAATGTGGTAAAGATGTCATCACAGAGGTAGAGGCAGCAGAACATACAGGAATATGATAAAGGTCCCCTTACCAAGAGGGAGCCAGTAACTTTGTTTGCACTGGTTCATTAATGATTATTTACCTTTAACTTACTTTTACAGTTGTGTGTAAAATTTCAAGTCTGATTTCTTAACAGTTGGATAATAAGAGACAGTCACAGAAAGAGAGAGAGAGAGAGAGAGAGAGAGAGAGAAAGAGAGAGAGAGAGAGAGAGAGAGAGAAAAGAGATGAGTTCTATTGCATCCATTATTTAGTGAAACATATTTTAAGAAACATAGTTTTAGACAGTTTATGGAGAAATGGGTAAAGAAGTAGATGGACACCAGATCAGACTAAGATGTATTTAAAAGAGTAAGAAGGAAGGAGAACTAGTAGTGGACTACTGCTTAAGAACAAAGCTATAAGGGTTAGTAGAAGAATAGAATTTAAAGGAATGACTTCAGAAAAATACCACAAAAAAGAATTTACCAGATTTTGTAATTGATTTGATTGCTGGAAAAAAGCTAAAGATGACATGAAAACGTTAGGCAAGATGTCAGGACGGAAGAATGGAGACACCACTGCAGAGAATATAGAATTCCACCACTCAGGTGGGAGATGTCCATTATCCAAGTAGATGTTGAAGAAAGAGCAAAGCCAAATGTAAAGGGAAAACATTGATAAATTAAAGAAAAAAGGAATAAAATAAAGGAAAAAAGAGTGAGAAAATCAAACAATAAAAAAGAATGAAAGAATAACAACAGAGATCAAAATCGTATCTACAAAGCTGGGCATGAGCCACCTAAAAGTGAGAAGCTGTATTCATTAAGGTAGTATATATAAAGAGTTTAGCAAAGACTTAAGGGTTGGATCTGGTAATTGGCTAGTTTTGCCTCTTCCTCTCTAGTCACTGCTACGTATTCTCCTTGGCACTCACTGTTCATAATTATTTGCCAGATTCTATGGAACCCTGGAGAAACATTGGTTAGATAAAAATGTCCCCAGTCCTCAAGAAATTTCAAGTATGGTAAGGAAGACAGACATAAGCAAATCATGTCTATGGGATGGCAGACACCTAGTCTAGGAGGAGAGGGTCAGGAAGGGCTTTCTAGAAGAAATGAATGAAAATTAGCTTTATAGCAGTAAGCACCCTGAGAAAGAAGAGTTAGGTTATGGGATGGATGGGGACAGGGTTTCCTAGGAAGAAGAAACAACATAATGAAGCATTTAAGTACAAAATACTGTTTGTAAGGCTGGAGGACACACAGACCAGGGAAGACCACAGACAAGTTAGTATTAATGGAGCTTTGAGTAGGAAGTAGAGGTGTTTATAAGACATTGGTTCAAATCATGAAGGGTTTCATATACTCTGGTAAGAAATGTAAACTATACCTATGGAAAAATATAAACATATCACTTCAGCCATGGTAGAGGATGAATTAGAAGAAAGCAAACTAAGAGAAAGACAACGAGGTAAGAGATGACAGCTTTACCTATAATAGTGGCTTAATGACATTGCAATGAGGTGAGAGGGCAGGAAAATACCCAGGAAATGTTTAAGAATATTTAAGTTAATCCATGCAAATTGAAGGAAAAACTAAGAGCAGCTACAGGCTTTCAGGTTAGATGGTTATTTAAATGCCCACATAATTAGCTGAGTTAAGGAACATAGAAAACAGAGGTTTGATTGGTGTTTTGATAGGATGATGGGAGTAAAACATGACAAGTTCAGTCTTAGACATTTTGACTTTTAGGTAACATTGTTGGAAACCTAGTTAAGCATTTTAATGAATGGACAAAATTTAGGTAAGAGGAATATCTGGATTTGTAAACCATTAGTTAAAAAAAAAACAGCAGGCGTGATGACACACGCTTGTAATCCCAGTACTTGGGAGGCTGAGACAGGAGGATTGCAGGTTCGCAGCCAGCCTCAGAAATTTAGCGAGGCCCTCCACAACTTCGCGAGATCCTGTTTCCAAATAAAAAATAAAATATAGGGCTGGGGGTGTAGCTCAGAGATGGAAGCCCCTGGGTTCAATCCCCAGCACCACAAAAACAACAACAACAACAAAAAAAAAAAAACAGAGAACTATTGAATTCAAAGGATGAGATTTCAGGGAGAAGTTAATTTTCTACTTTACATATGAGATTTGTTTAATTCTTTTATTCATGACCCTGAGTTGCTTTTGGCCTCCCAAGAGAAAAATATATTTTTTTTTATTTTTTAAAATAACAGAAAATAAATGAAATTACAAAGTGGACTGTGCCATATGAGAAGAGACATGAGAAGACATGAGGACACGAACATTTACAGGATATCGAGAGGAAGAAGAGTAGAAAGAGGCAAAGGAACAGCCATCAGATAATTAGAAGTGGTTTTAGCTTCATTTTTACATTTAGAAGATGACAAATGATGCTTCCCTTGCTTCCTCTTCACCTTCCAGACTCATGTATTATATGTTCTTAAGTGTAAGTCATTACACCACCGGCTCTAACGCTTAGGTATAAGGAACCCTAGGAAACAAAAGTGGAATGGTAGCATAGATTTTGTTTGTGCTAAACAGATTTCCATGGTTTTTCCATGATGAATCCAGTAGCAAGTCTTTAAGGGCGTAAGTTCTGTGATTTTTGCTTCTTTCCCTCCCGTGAACTCAACATCCTTCTCGGGCATTACAGTCATTATGCAAAGTGCGTAGATGGCTCTTTCACTGCTGTCTGAGGCTGTTATTAAATATTCATGAAGGACTGAGACAAGTGCTGATCCAAGCAACCACGCCACATTCCATTGCCCGACACAAGATTAGTCTCAACAAGGTCCACGTGCCATCTCCTAGATAAAGTCTGGAGGTAAATTATACAGTCACAGAGCTTTTTTCCTGGGAGTGGTCTGCAGATAAAACTTCCATGTTTGGATAAATATTTCCATCAAAATGTATTTGGACATTTTGCATATAAATATTACAAGGCAAGGAAATAGATTGTTTGCCAGAATTTATAATGGCTTCTAGTATGTGGATTTCTAGGTTCAATGGATTAGAAGACATCTGACTTGATTCCAGGTTCATATTTTATTCATCTTTGTTATCTCCGCCTCCTGTCTGGCACAGTGTTTTATAAATGGTAGGCACTCCACCAAGTATTACATTGAAGTTACTGAATTATTTTCAGGCATAATGTTACATGTATCTTTTCTTGTTGACTTGGAAGATCCAGAATATAAATTTTATAACTTGATCACTTTATTTTTGACTTAGGGGTCTTTTGCTGTTCTCTGGGGTTGTCATCTATGCAACTCACCTGCAGTGTTCAGTAGTGTGTCTTTCCCTGTCTGAGAAACACATGCAATTTGCCAAGAATCTGTATCAACTTTCTTAGAGAAAAGGAAATCTTGCTTTTATTTTTCTCCTAATCTTTGTGATAATCCTTTTTCTTTCTGTATAATTTTCTCTCTCTCTTTTTTTTTTTTTGTACTGGGGACTGAACCCAGAAGCATTCTGCCTCTGAGCTAACCCCCAAGCCTTAATTTTTTATTTTTTTTTATTTTGAAACACGGTCTCAGTTATACTCGGGATTGAACCCAGGGGCACTTTACCACTTACCTACACCCTTGTAATGGTTTGGGTTTAGAATGTCCCCCTAGAATGTCCTCACAGAAACAAGGTAGCAATGTTGGAAACAGAGCTCAGTTACTAAGGAGGGGTCCCTGCTGAGGTGGCCTTGGGGATAATATAAGGTCATCCTCAAAACCATACCCTCAGATGCTTACTGTCTGCTTTGGCCTCCATGATATGAGAGCAGAACCCTTGCTCTCTCACTCTATCTGCTTCCTGTTGCCATGCCCTGAGCTCCACAGACCCGGCCTGGCATGGACTGAACCTCTAAATATCCCATACTGTGAGCAAATAAATATTCCTTCCTCTAAGTTCCCCTAAGTGAGAAGGTTGACCATGACAATCCCCAATCCTTTTTATTTTTGAGAGCTAAGTTGCTAAGGCTGGCTTTGAACTTGGCATCTTTCTGCTTCAGCCTGCCGAGTTGCTGGATTTCTGACAGACATGGACTGCCAAGCCTTGCTTGTAATTTTACAAAAAGACTTAATTACTTTTTAAGTGATGATAATCCTTAAGATAATTTGCATTCAATGGACAACAGTCCATATTTTAGTGAGGGTGGGGTAATGTACTGCTGCTATTTTTTTTCTGTTCTGGTATTTCAGGATGTAATGAAAAGGAATAAAGATATTAGTAGAGAGAGACTGTCAAGTCTCATAAGTTGGTGGGAGATGTTCAGATGGAAAGGAATGACAGGTGAGATTTTCAGAGCTGATGAAAAGTGCTCAAGTACTAGTGAAAATTAGCCTGCAGGCTATGTTTAATGCATATACCAAAAGTTTAACTGCTACCTTACACTTAAAAAAGGTATTGCATTTTCAAAGCTTTTTCATGTGTGTTTTCTCATTCTAGCTGCTAAGAAATAGCCCAGTGTTATACAAAATAGAATATTGGAGCACTGTTCTTAAATACCTGCTAATGTGTTATTATGTAACTATTTTATTTGATGCAATTTGTTTATATTTTACAATTTTTTTGGCTTGTGGAATTAAGAATTTGTTCTGGTTAAAGTTCCAGCTATATATTAGAAGGTTATGTCTAGACCAGAGCTGGAATATTTGGCTGTCAGGGACTACGTTGAAGACTAGTTGCAAATGACATTTTTATTGAAGACATAAAACTGTTATAAGTTTTGAGACATTGTTATGATGGCACTTAGATAAATGCTAACATTACCTTTGTTTTTAGCCTACAGATCTTTATTTGCTTTAGGAACTTAATGATAGAGTAAGAGAGAGAGTACAATGCAAATAACCTTACTCGGAGTTCCCATGCAATGCAATCAAAGTCTGAGTTTTCATATTGGCATAAATTTGTTTTTCAGCTAAGAAAATTTCTATTGATATTTATTGGATCATAAAAGCTAAAATTAATCTGCTTCTTATGAGATAACAGAAAACACTTGGAACATACGGGAAAATTTTCTGAAGTGAGAAAATAGATTTAGCTGTTTGAACTGAAACAAATTTAGAACTGTACATACTGAGTCCTGTTTCTAAATCCCCCACTATAGGTCAAATCTCACTCTTGACACAACATTTCTTTTCTAAAAAATGACAAAAAATGGATCTCTTTATAAAACTTTAACTGGAACATATAGACCTTTATAGATGTTATCTGTCCAAGCACTGTTTAGGAGTACCTGGATCTTTTATGGCCAAGTACTAAAATGCAAAGTGGAAAAACATTTTTTTTAGATTTTTATCTATCTTTTATAAGTAGTAAAGCCCAAAGTGACAAGTTAAATTATGGTGGCAGCCACATAACCTGTTGTTCCTAGAATCCCAAAATTTAACATACTAAGCTTTTATTTCTTTTCCTCTAGGGAAATCTACTTGAAACATATTTCTACAGAAGCAAAAAAGACTATTAAAAAAATTCATGACATTATAGTCATGTCTTCACTAAATAAAGATACATCCGAAAAGAGTATTTGGTGTGAATGACTTTTAGAGTATTTGGCTCTAATGGACTTAGACTTTAGACAGCACTTACTATTGATTATAGGTGTGGCTCATAGGAATAATATTGGTAATGCCCACATGAACAATTTCACTTACTGTGGTTCCTTCTTATGCAGTAGGCAGCTATATGGGCACATTGCAAAAATTGGTATCTGTTGATTGTCCATGTACTGGCTATTTTTTATGGGTTGTTCTAGATTTTGTTCTTCAATTTATTGGCTATTTGACAATAATAAAACAAAAGAAGGAAGGAAGGAAGGAAGAAAGGAAGGAAGGAAGGAAGGAACGAAGGAAGGAAAGGAGAAGAGGAGGAAGAAAGAGAAGAGGAAAAGAGGAAGAGAGGAGAGGAAAGGAGAGGAGAGGAGAAAATTACTAATGTTTTTCTTTTTATATACTATGGGTAAAACCAACATGATCGCACATCCTAACAGTTGGGCTATTGTGGTACTGAGGATTGAATCCAGGGGCATTCTACCTCCGGGCTACACCCCCAGCCCTATTCTTTATTCTTTATTTTGAAACAGGATCTCATTAAGTTGCTGAGGGCCTCACTAAGTAGCTGAGGCTGGCCATGAACCTGGATCCTCCGGTCTCAACCTCCCAAGTACTGGGATTGCAAGTGTGTGCCACAACACCTGGCTTGAAAAATATTTTTTAAATACATAGGGATAGAGAGAAAGTATTATAATCTCTGAAGAAAGAAAATAAGAAACATGGAGACTTGGAAGAGCAAAAATTTTAATGGCAGAGAATCAAGCAGTCATTCATCATTTTAACAAATATATATTAAATATACGTGTAGACACTTTTCTAATATTAGAAATATAGAAATGAACTATATAAAGTCATTGTTCTCAAAACAACATAAGGGTATTTATCCATTCTCAGCAATTCTATCCAATATAATATAGGTCCTGCTCAGAGCAATAGGCAATACAAAGAAATAAAAGGTACTCAAATCAGAAAGGAAGAAATAAAATTGTCTTTGTTTTCCAAGGATATGGTCTTATATAGAGAAAACCATAAAGACTCTATGAGAATTGTGTTTGAGCAAACAAATTCAGTGAAGTTTCAGCATACAAAATCAACATACAAAAAATTAGTACTATTACAATACAATAATAAAATATCTGGAGAAAATTATCCCACTTAAAATAGCATCTAAATAAACAAAATGCTTAGGAATAAATCAAAGCAAGGAAGCAAAAGATCTGTACACTAAAACCATAAAATACTGATGAAAGAAATTGGAGAAGACACAAATAAGATACTTCATATTCACGAACTAGAAGAATAAATATTGCTAAAATGTCCACACTATACAAAGCATTTTATAGACTTAATTCATTCCCACAAAATACTAGTAATGTTCTTCACAAAAATGGTATAAACAATCCTAAAATTCCTGTAGAACCATAAAAGACGCAGAATAGCCAAAACAATCTTGAGCCAAAATAACAAAGCTGAGGCATTAGGATACCTGACTTCAAAAATATAATACTAAGCTATCATAACCATGAAAGCATAGTAATGATGTGAAGATAGACATTTAGACAAATGGAACAAAATACACAGCCCCAAAACAAACCCATTCACTTAAGGTCAATTGATTTTTGTCATAGATGCTAAGAACACACAATGTGGAAAAGACAGTCTCTTCAATAAATGGTGTTATGAAAACTGCAGAGGAGTAAAATTGAACTCAACTCACACCATATACAAAAATAAACTCACAGCTGATTAAAGGTTTTTTAAAAACCTGGAACTATAAAAATACTAGAAGCAAACATAGAGAAGAAGCTTCTTGACAACTGGTCTAGAAGATAATGTTTTGGATACGACCCCAAACAAAAGCACAGGCAACAAGGGCAAAAACAGACACATGGGATTACATCACATTAAAAAGCTTCTGCACAGCAAGAAAACCAACAGAGCAAAGATACAGAATCGAAAAAAGTACTTACAAGCCATACATCTGATAGGAGGTTAACATTCATAATACACAAGGAACGGAAACAACTCAATAACAAGAAAGCCCTAATTTAAAAATGGGTTTAAGAAACATATTTCTTATTGGAGACATACACATGGTCAACAGGTATATGAAAAAAAAAATGGTCAACATCACTTAACATTTGGGAAATTTAATTTAAAACCACAATGAAATATCATTTTGTACCTGTGAGGATGGCTATTATCAAAAAATTAAAAGATGACAGGTCTTGGCAAGAATGTGGAGAAAAGAGAACCCTGCTTCACTTGGTAGGAGTATACACTGGTACAGCCACTGTGGAAAACAATATGGAGTTCTTCAAAACATTAAAGATAGAACTACCAGATGATGTAGTAATCCCACCATTGAGTACATATCCAAAGGAAATGAAATTAATATGTCAAAAAGATATCTGTATTCCCACAGTCAGCATTATTCACAAATGCCAAGACCTGGTGTCCAACTTAGTGTCTATTGATTAATCGATGAATGAAGAAAATGTTGGGGTGTACATAATAAAATATTATCCCACATTAAAATAGGAGATCCTGGAGAAGATGTGGGATAGAAGCGCCCAGCTCCTCCACAGGATAGAAACAAAGCAACAGGCATGTAACTGTTTGCCTTAGGAGGGGAGTGACCATGGGTGACAACTAGAAGCTGACAACAAAGAAAAGAAAACCTGGTGAAATCCAGAGACTAGGAAGAATAACAAAGCAAGAGAAGTATAATGCCCTAGCATCTAGTGCTTGGAAACTTAGGAGAAGGGGACTTCCCATTCTGAGGGAGCAAAGTGAAAAAGAGTCACAGCATAGCCGGGCGTGGTGGCGCACGCTTGTAATCCCAGTACTTTGGGAGGCGGAGACCGGAGGATCCGGGTTCGCGGCCAGCCTCAGCGCGCATGCGCGCGCACGATCGATCGATGGATAGATCGATCGGTCTATCTCTCTCTGTCTCTCTCTTTCTCTGTCCCTCTCTCTCTCTCTCTCTCTCTCTATCTCTCTCCCTCTCTCTCTCTACCTAGTGAGGCCCTCCGC
>PVJS01021581.1:0-31357 GCA_004027185.1 Glis glis
TGTGTGTGTGTGTGTGTGTGTGTGTGTGTGTGTGTGTGTGTGTGTTTGTGTATTTTTGGTGTGGTACTGGGGATTGAACCCAGGGGCGCTCTACCACTGAGTTATACCCCCAGATCTTTCTATTTTTTTATTTTGAAACAGGGTCTTGTTAGGTACTGCATGCTAGCCCCCAAGAAAGGAATTTTCAAAATGTGTGTAACATGCTTTCTGACATACCCATTCTACTTACATTTATCTTAAGGAAATCATTGGGGATGTAAATATGCAGATTATTCACTGCATCATTATTTACAACTGAAAAATATATATTCAATGTTCTATAATTTGGGAATGTTAAGTGTTGGTATTGCTATATGAAGCAATACTATGTCGACTTAATAATCATAACCAGACTATTAAATCACAAAAGAAGTTGTTCATGATATATATTTTCTTGTGGTACTAGGAATTGAACCCAAGGCATACTACCTCTGAGATACACCCCTAGTCCTCTTTTAAATTTTTAAAATTTGAAACAGGGTCTCACTAAGCTGCTGAGCCTTGCTTTGAACCTGAGATCCTCTGGTCTCAGCCTCCCACATACTGGGATCACAGGCATGCACCACCACCCCTGGCTTGTTCATGATATATTAAGGATAAATATTGCAAAGCAGTTCAGTATTAACAATGCAATCTCGATTTGTGTGTCTGGGATGGAACGTGCATAAAGCACCAAGGACATCCACAGAGAAAAAGACCATTAAGTACTCATATGAAACGTTAACCGTGGCTACCTCTAGATGGCGACATAATTGCACATGATCTTTATTTTTCTGTACTTACCTGTATTCAAATTTTATTTTACAATGAGCATGTGACATAGCTTTCCTCCAATCAGTAAAGCTATCTAAAGTAGTTCCATATTTGAAAATGAAAGGGATCCTGTTCATTTTCATTTAGTTAGCAGTTTCGGGAATTCAACTGTTTAAGATGAAAGTGTGTGAATAAGCACCACGTCTTCTTTTTAATCCGATTGTAGTTTCTAAATTTACTTTAACATAAAAAGAAGCCAGAAATTAACCTGATACCCAATGGGGCAAAAAACTTACTTATCTCGATGAGAAAAAGAACAGAGTTGGGGAAGCGGCCCAATTTTACGTTAAAAAATGGCAGCTAGCCAGGTGTGGTGGTGCATGCCTGTAATCCCAGTACTTGGGAGGCTGAGACAGGAGGATCACAGGTTCGAGGACAGCCTCAGCAAGTAGTGAGACTCATCAACCTAGCAAGACCCTGTTTCCAAATAAAAATAAAATAGGACTGGAGGTGTAGCTCAGAGGAAGACTGCTCCTGGATTCAACCCCCAGTGCCATAAATAAATAAATAAATAAATAAATAAATCATAAATGGCAGCAAATGGCTTCTTTTATGAATTACCTAGTTTGGACGCATGCTCACTGTTGTCTGGGTTCACTGTTTTGATCCCCACTCTGCACTTCTTCCTGTGAGGGGGAAGCTCGCTGTGAGCGTGGGGTTGGTACCCCTCAAGAGTTATGGAGCCACAAGTAACCACCAATTCTCTCCTTCAGATAAGTTATGTTTTCATCATTACTAGGTCTGTACGCTTCACAGACATATTCTGCCACAGAATCAACTGTCCAACTACTGGAAACCAATCTTCACTTTTCAAAGGTTTTTAGAATTAAAAAAAATTTTTTTGTGTGTGTGTGGCACTGGGGATTGAACCCAGGGGCATTCTACCTCTGAGCTCCACCCCCAGCCCTATTTTAATATTTATTCTGAAACAGGGTCTCACTAAGTTGCTGAGTCTGGCCTGGAACTTGCAATCCTCTTCCCTCAACCTTCCAAGTACTGGGATTACAGGTGTGTACCACCACATGTGGTGTAAAAAAAATTAACAGAATTCATTATACATATTAATGGGTTTGTGCATATAGCAGGCGCTAATCAAATCCAGCTTCCCATTATCCACCCCCCCCATTCCCAACCTCTAGTAAACAGAAAGGATCCTTCTCTAGAAAACAGGAGCTGTTTTGTTGAGGTGACACTAACACTGCAACTTATCTTACCTTTTCTACTTTATTTTTTTAACTGTCAGCTTTCACATATCTTTTAAAAATATTTATTTATTTTTTATTGGTGCATTGTTCACATATCTCTTAATCTAAATTAAAGAAATTACTTCTGGGGTAGGCAATGCCGGGGCTGCCTTGCGTTTTGTTCTGCAGTACCAGTGCTGATGAGCTCAGGTCTCTTCTCGGGGCTCTTATGGACGACAGGCCCACAGCCACCATGCTCAGACCCTTTAATAATGGAAGTCCCGATCGAGACAATTCCTGTCAGCTCAGTTCAAGAACAAGTCCTTCTTTGGCTGTGTGTGTGTGTGTGTGTGTGTGTGTGTGTGTACGTGTTACTGGAAATTGAACCCAGGGGCATTCTACCTCTGAGCTATGCCCCCAACCCTATTTTATTTTTTATTTTGAAACAGGGTCTTATTAAATTGCTGTGGTCCTTGCTGAGTGGCTGAGGCTGGCCTCGAACCTGTGATCCTCCTATCTCAGCCTCCCAAGTACTGGGATTATAGGTGTGCAGCACCATGCCCAGCTGGGCCTTACTTTTGTAAAGGTAGTTTAGAACTAAAAGTTGTAAGGCCAATGAGCAAGTCCAAATCCTTAGAGCCTCAGTTTTGGGGCATACTTCAATACAGCACATATTCAGGTACCAGTGATGCGCCAGGCTCCACCCTAGGAGGATGAGGGAAAAATAGAAGGGTTTGCCTGCCCTCCGGAGCTTGCTGCTCAGCGGGGGCGAGCAGTTACAGTACCTACGACGCACTGTCGGGGTTATGTGGTGATGACGGTGTTGATGCGATTCCTACCACGTGGTGTTTACCATGAGCCATGCGAAATCCCACTCTTTCAGACACTAGCTCGTTAGCCATTCCCCACCTGGGTCATTTCCTCAGCAAGTTTCTGCAGGAGCAAAAGAACTCATAATTATCCTTACTTTACAGACGAGGAACGTGAGGCTTCACACAGGGGTGAAGTCTCTTCTCCAAGGTCACATAGCTAGCAAGTGACAGAGTGGAGGTTACACTGTCTTGTCCATCTCCAGAGACTGTGCTCAGCTGCTCCCTGTGACCGGGGTGTGGGGGGCGGGGGCACACAGGCAGTGGCGTTCTTGAAAAGAATCTAAGCAAGACCTTTCCAGGAGGATTTCAGAAGAAATACTTGCTTGCTAAATGGAGGATACATTATTTGCTCATCCTTTTTAATACTCTTATTAGAACATAATTATATGTCATAGTAAGATTCTAGGTGGCATCTTCACACGTGCACACCCAGCGTTTGCTTGTGCGGCTGGGTCATCAGAGATTCTAAACAGAGGTGGATTTTTGCTTTGTTTGTGTTTTTTGTGTTTTGGACAAAAGCGTGGCTTAGTTTCTACTTTTCCTGCATGACCATGAAGCAGATTCGTCATTATGTATTAGTATCAATATTAATCTTAATTTAGCTCGTGGCTTCAAAATAACTTGTTAACATTTACAAAGGTTGAACGATACTAGCAGGCATAGAAATTAGTAGATGGAAGGGAAGCACAGAGGACATTTTTGATGTATCAGAAGCCCCTTTCCTTTCCTTTCCACTCTGTCCATTTTGTAAAGTGCATTCTACCTATGTTCATTCTAGAACGTTCCAGGTTCCTCTACCATGGGTGCGGGGCAGGTGTTTTGGAATGCGGTGCTGCATTTTTGTTCCTGTCCGTGGACTTAGTATCAAGAGACCAGTGCGACTGCACCGATCAGATCTTGCGTTCAGTGGATACCTTGGTGATGCTGTATTTTGGGGGCGCCACTTACTGCCGTGGACTTGGCTTTCTCTGATGGGATCTTGCACTGGAGAGAAGTGGAGCCTAAGGTGTGGCGGGGCAGGGGTGCTGGCAGTTTACACTTTAGGAGCCTGGAATCCCGCGTCCCCCACACTTCAAGATCACAGATGTGCACCCTGCAGCCTCCTGGTAGGCGTCACCCCATGCAAGTCCATGACTGACCTGTGAAAATGCAGGAGTACATTTATTTTAGCTCATAACCCGATGAGGGTGAGAGGTAGAGTCGGAGTAAGTCCCTGCAGCGTGGCGCACCGGCTGAACACACTCACAAGCCCTCGTGGGTGGTAGAACGGAGGTGAGAGCTGCAGGTGTGGACGTTGCTTTGCAGCAGAGGACCGGGCCTTGTCACTTACTGCCTGGGTGTGACTTTGGGCATGCTCCCTGTTTATCTTTGTCTCTATTCCCAGTCTATAAAATGGAGGTAATAATGGGCCCACATGTGGGGCTGCTGTGAGGGTTCAAGGAAGGAACCTGTGTCAGTGACCTGGGGGTCGGGCAGGCCTGCCTGGCTGCTCCTCCCCGTGATGCAGGAGCTCGAGGAACCAGCACGTGCATGTCTACAACCTTCCTGCAGGGCCTTCGGCAATGTCGTTTCCGTGACCCACTTGGTGGCAGAAACTGCTGTCCAAATTTAAGAGCTAAGTATAGCGCTATTACAGAAGTGTTCAGCAGCTTGCTAAAAATGTAGGTGAAAAATATTTAGGTGAATGTTGGCAGAATATATTGTCGACATACACCACATCAAGTGGCTCTAACACGTTCAGTAATTGATTTAAGCTCCTGCGCTCCCTGTTAAGTTCTTACTGCGGTGTCAGAGGACAGGAACACCTCCTTTTGCCTGAAGAGCGACTGCTGAGGCAGGCTCTGCTCGCTGTGACACTGTCCCTGAAATGACTCCAGCCTGGACCACACCGGCGGTGCAGGTGCTGCTGTCCTCCCCGATGTGGTGTTCAGTGACCAGGCCGGCCCTGCTTGGCCCCGAGTGACTCAGGTGCATGCTACTAGCGCTGTGTCTCTCCAGACCCCCCGGCAGTGTCCTCTTCTCCACAGAGGCTATTGCTCCCCAAACCCTCGTGATATCGAGGTGCAAAAGTCTTTTGTGCTGAATTTTATTCCTTCCCACTATGTTAGTCAGCTCTTCATCGCTGTGACTGAAATACCTGGCCAGACTAACCTGAAGGAGGAAAGGTTTATTTGGCTCATGGTTTCGGATGTCAGTGCACAGTGGGCTGGCTCCACTGCTCTGGGCCTGAGGCGAGGCAGAATATCATGGCAGAAGGGCATGGTGGAGGAAAGCTGGAAAGGAGAGCGAGAGAGAGAGAGCGAGAGAGCGAGAGAGAGCAAGAGAGCGAGAGAGAGAGAGCGAGAGAGAGAGCGAGAGCGAGAGAGAGCGAGAGAGCAAGAGAGAGCGAGAGCGTGAGAGAGCGAGAGCGAGAGAGAGCGAGAGCGTGAGAGAGCGAGAGCGAGAGAGAGCGAGAGTGAGAGAGAGCGAGAACGAGAGGAGAGAGAGTGTGATAGTCAATCTAGGTTGACAACTTGACCTGATCATGACACACCCAAGATCATGTGACTTTGGGTGTGTAACAGCAGATTAAACAGAAAGCCTGCCCTGAATGTAGGCAGCAGGATTCTGATAGGTGCAGGACTTAGATAAAGAGGGAGAAGCCGCGTAGAGAGTGCGAGACTCTTTCTGAGGAAAACGCATCTGCTCTCGCCTGAGATCATCGGCGGCCAGCTTTGCCGTTTCTCTGAAGAGCTTCTTGATCTTCTCGGCCTCCAGCCCTTCGAACTGAAACTTCACCATCGTTTCTCCGAAGAGCTTCCTGATCTTCACGTCTTGGACTGGGACTGAATTAGTGGTTGCTCCGATCCTAAGACTCCAGCTCTTAGACCGCTCGACCAGCTACTGGTTCCTCTGACTCTCCACGTGTAGTCAGAACTTGGGACTACATTGCTTCAAACTGTAAGCCCATCTGATAAATCCCTTTTTCAAATATACTCATTCTGTGAATTCTGTTAATCTAGTGAACCCTGTCCAATACAACCTCCCAGGGCACACCTCCAGTGACTTACTTCCTTCAATCAGCTTCCACCTTCCCGCAGTCCATCCAGCTATCGATGGATTAGTCTATCAGTGGATTAGTCTATCAAATGGATGAACCCGCTGATGAGGCCCGAGCCCTCATGAGCCAGTCATTTCCTGAAAGCCCCACAGCTGGACCTTGCTACACTGGGGACCGTGCTTCCAACACAGGAGCTTTGGGGGGCCTACCAGAGCTAAGCCATAACACCCCCTGAAGGTACTGCCTGGAGAAGTTCATCGCGAAACTGCCCGCCGCGTGTGGCTGTGCACCCGTAAGGCACGGGCACGACCTGCCCTCCAGGAGCCTGTGGCTGTGACCTGTGGAGGGAAAGACAGATGATTGGGGGGAAACGCTGCAGGATTTTCTGGGGCTCGGCGGGGGGGAATGGGGCTCCCCGGAGGAGAGGCAGGAGGAGGTGGGGTCAGAGCCGAGCCCAAGGCATTGGGGCACAGACGATCTCAGCCAGCACTTGACGAGCCCTGACTCCTGCTGACCACTTCTTCATCTTTTCCCCTCAGACAGGGAGGGAGCGCGGCTCACATGACCTCCAAAGCCTTCCCAGGCCGGCAGGCTCCAGGACCGAGTCCTTTCTCTCCAGGACGGCGCCCACAGCATCACTTCCCCTGCAGACGCTGCCTCCTCTATACACCTGCACGTGTGCCCTGGTGACAGCACAGGGCCTCGCATCTCAGGCAACCTCTGACCACCCATCCCAGCCCCTACTCTGAATCTTCCTTTCCAAACAGGGTGACCACTGACCTTGGGGTTGTGAAATGTCACATGTGCTTGAGGACACCAAACCATAAGGGGATCTTTGGAAAACCATCAAATCCGTGCCTTGCTTTCAGAGGCCAAATTGCATTCCCTGCTTCCTTAATTCTAGAGGGTTCCATGTTTCCTGCCCCCGACCTTCCTTCTACCTGAACTCCTGGAGTGGAGAGCCTAGGGGATCCTCACCTGGTACTCCCCTGAACCACCAGCCCAGACAACACCAACCTCACAGGGCCCCCCGTCTGCAGGATGGGTGCTGCTCTTTACCTTATCGGACCCGGAGGCTCAGCGGTCACTGCTCCTGGCCTGGGCCTGCAGCTGCGGCTGCTATTGCTTTATGACGGCCTCAGTTTCCAGCCCGCCAGGAGTCAGATCTGCGTGTTCCTGCTCGGCTCTGACCCGGCATGGCTCCTCTCCCTGCTTTGGGGCCTGAGGTCCAGCTCCACACCTGCCAGCTGCATTCTCTCTGTTCCTGGATCTGGTGTATGCCAAGCAGGAGGGGGAAGGAAATGAGCCCCCACCCGCAAACTCATCCTTGGCGCTTCGATAGTTCCAAAGCACAAATCCCAGATTTCAATAACTTCAAAGAGCAATTGAGTTAACAATCGTGTGTGTGTGTGTGTGTGTGTGTGTGTGTGCGTGCGTGCATGCGTGCGTGCGTGTGTGTGTGTGTGTGTGTGTTTATACCGAGTCCTTTCTCGGGGAGGGGGGTGGAGAGATCCTCCTCTTGTGTGTGTGTGTTACTGGGGATGGAGCCCAGTGACAATCTACCTCTAAGCTACATCCCCAGACCTATTTTTAAAAAATTATTTTGAAAGGGGATCTCACTAAATTGCTGAGGGCATAAGTTGCTGAGGCTGGCCTTGAGCCTGCAATCCTCCGGTCTCAGTCTCCCAAGTATTGTGATTAACAGGTGTGCACCACCACAACCAGCTGAATTAATAATCTTTAATAAAAATGTTTGAAAGGACAAACTACAAAATGGATGAAATGGAAACTCAGAAACTACAATTTTCAGATCCTTATTCCAAAGGCATACCACATAAAATAAATACAATAGAGAGGACGGATGTGTTTAAACAATGCTATTTTTGAGCCTTTGTCCCTGAGGGCATTTTCCAGATTTGCTGTGCGTGCCCTCTCTGGGCACAGTTGAGGAGGCCCTACGGACCCCACAGTGTGTTCATGTGCCAGGTCTACTTGCCACGGCCCCCAAGATCCCTCGAGGACCTCCCAGTCTCTGGGCAGAAGCACACGCCCTTGCTCATCCTCCAGCCACGGCCCAGCACATGGCAGTGGTCAGGTCCACGGCCGCAGGGACAGCGCTGCCCTCCTCCCTCCCCTGCTCCGCAGTGAGATCTCAGTGACTGGCAGGCATGTTGCTAAAGTGGGGGCGGCGAGATCCTCCTCCTGGGTGTGTAAGCGCTCACTGAAGACCAGAGGCACCCCAACTAACAGCAAAAGGAAGCGGGACAATTCCAGGGACATCCCAAAGCAGATCGCCCCTCAGGTACAAAGATCAAACCACCTGGTGGGGGATCTCCGGCTGGGGCGAGAAGAGCAGCAGTCCCTCCAGGGATACCTGCCCTGCCTCCATCCACCGCTGCCGGGCCTGGTCTCCTGCACCCCAATCCCTGCTTACTCCATGAGTCCTGCTGCCGGTCCCCAACCCCCATGGACCCTCAGCTCCATCCTGGCCTGCCAGCCCAAACCAACAAAGCCCCCTGGAGCCCCGCTACCAGTGTCAGGGAGCACTGATGACCCTCCTGCGCTCCAATCATGTGATGAGATCTGTTCCTGAGTAGAAAGGAAGTGTGTTTCCAACAGCTCAGACAAGCCACTTCCACATCACTGGGATCCAGAGGAGCCGCTTCTCCACAGCACAAACCTGGGGGGTCAGTCCCTTCTGCAGAACAGGGACGCTCCTGCTTCCCCCAGGCCGCGATTGTCGCACGATCAGATGGGCGACACAGGAAAAGGGGTCCGCACCCTGCCTGGCAGAGCACAGCATGTTCCATTATGATGCGGCCAATGATGACACACCAGCGGCACCTGTGGCCAGAGGTTCTCAGCAGAGCCGAGGATGAGGCCGGGGTGCTCGAGGCGACTTCGAGACAAGTCGTGACTATGGGCCTTGCGTTTGGAAGGGTCCGTGTGTTCCCCAGGTGGAACAGCTGGAAGGATATCTCAGGGGGGAAACAGCGCCGCCTGCCAAAGCCTGGCGACTCAGGTTCCACCCCTTGGTGGGCTGGCATGGACGAGGGTGACCCGGGAAGCATCCATGGGAAAGTCTGGTCAAGCCGGAATCTGAGGAAGGTAGGATGGGGCAGGAAAGGCAGGTCCCTCTTCTCACTTCTCCACTTCCCATTCGTACCTCCTCCCCTCCTCCCTTCTACTGTTACAGCTTCCGTTGGCACATGTTTCCTGTAAACGTTGTGTCTGGGTTAGCTTTTTTGTTGCTATGACCTAACTACCTGACAACAACAACTTGGAGGAGGAAAGGTTTATTTGGGGCCATGGTTTCAGAGGTACAGTCCATAGTTGGTCAGCTCCAAGGCAGAAACACACAGTAGCAGCAGCGGGGTGTGGCTGAGGAAAGCTAGTCAGCTTTGGTGGTGGGAAGCAGAGAGCAAGAGGAAGGGACCAGGGACAGATATTGTCTCCAAGGCCACACCCCCAGTGACCCACCTCCAGCCATGCACCACCAGCCTAAAGTTACCACCTCGTGAGCCCGACTAGAACAGCGTCCTGGCTACACAAGGGGGCCTTTGTCATCTACCTAAATGAGGTCCACATCCCACATGGCTCTGTTTCGGCTCAGCTTGGATCATGTCCAACCAGCCCTGCCCAGCTTCGTCCCACTGCCTTGCTGGGCTGCATGATTACACGAGCTTTCCCCAGGAAGCAGTCCCTTGCCTGTGCTGGGACATTAAGGGAACATTTCTGGGTCATGACAGGGCACATGTGGGCTCAGTGGCTTAATCACCACAGGGCTGCTGGTGGCATGCCTGCCTTTGGTTTTTCCACCAGCACTTAGAGTAGGGGCCATTGGCCCACCAGCGCTCCACCTGGCCCTCCCTCCTCTCCAGGGTTTGCAGGTCACTGGGGGAAAGAGCTACCTAAGTTCAGAAGTTACCAGTTTGTGTCCTTTGTCCACCCTCCCTCGGGGCTCTGTGTTTCTCATATCAATGTGTTGAACTTACTGGAGATGCTAAATTTCAGTCCCTTATCTATTGTAGATGTTGTCAACTGAGTGACAGTATTTAATCCGTCAAATACCCATGGTGTCAGGTTCTGAACAGAAATCCTTTTTGATGTAATAACCTGTGTGTGTGTGTGTGTGTGTGTGTGTGTGTGTGCATTGTTTTGAAATTTTAAGGAGCCCTGCCTTAGTCACAAAGCTTCATCATGTTGTGTGTGTATACATATATATACATGCATATATATGTGTGTGTGTGTGTGTGTGTGTGTGTGTGTGTGTGTATACTGACTTGTGGTCTGTTGCAAATGGGTTGGATACCTGGTTTCCAGTCCAATGGGCTAATAAATGGTGAATGGTCCAGAGTAAGAAGTTGTAAAGAAATGCATTATGACAGGCTCTCTGGGTTTCTGTACGATGTGCTAACCTGTCAGTTTTTCATGTAGATACCAACTTCAAACGTGATACCATAGAGAAACAGAAGAATGACTATTAGCCAACAGACCAAGATGACCAGGTTTGTAAACATTGACCCTACAATTCTGACGAGTTTAGCCCAACGAGTACACCAAAAGTGTGGGCACGTAGGAGAAAAAGCTACCTACAGATCATCATGTTCCTGGGGCTGTGTCCTTCGGTGCTGTTTACTTGTAACCTGACTGGAATGATAATTTCTATCTATTACCTGAGACTGATGTTGCTGTGTTAGCCACCACTCTCCTGGAGGATCCTAGGTTGACAGTTAAATCAATGGCTTGCTTGTTCGATAACTAAAACTCTTAATGACACTGCTTTAATTTTAGCTACAATAAGTAAGAAATTAAGTGGACACCATTAGGGTGCAGAAAAATGCCCCCAGATGTGCTGTTTTAATCTTGATAAAGATAATTAGCTCAATATCCAATTTACAACAGCAGTGTTCAGTATTCACAAGGTAGTTTTGGTAAAAAGTGATTTGCTTGACTCCTGCCCTTCCACGTCCCATTGTTGCCATCTTGCTCTTGCTCCTTCTTCTTTTTGACTCTTGCTGCCTCAATCTTCTAATGAGATTTATTTCCTCTCAGCTCCAGGCCATCAAGCAACAAATGGTTATGAAAACGAAACCTCATATGAACAACTCCGTCTTCCATGGCCCCCTGGATTGTTCACCCCTTGATGGGACCCCGACTGCAGGAGCTCCAACAGCACCCCCCCCCCCGCCCCAGCTCAAAGCAACCAGAGCGAACGTTGTCACTTTCTCTAACAGCATTTGGGTCACCTCATCAGAGAGGCAACATGGAGTTAGAAACAGCTAGGCGGTGAGGGGTTGAGGGCCCCCAAACCACAAACAGTGTGATGTCTTTCCAAACCTAGAGATTAGATTAGCAATTCCAGATGCAGCCTAACCCTCAGACCAAGTGGACTGGCACCTGCAGGGTCCTCCTCGTGACTCCCACAGTGGCCAGATTAAGGGGCTTCACTTCCTGGTTTAATTCCTCTGGGCTCAAGTGGGCTTCTGGTCAACCGATGTCACAGCTCCAGCCTTGGCCCCACTCGCCTCCCCAAGGAACAGCAACAATCAACAGAACTGTAAGATCTTTCAACAGAGCCTGTAACTGCAGCCAGTTTCTATTCATGAGCTCATTGGCCCGCAATACAGGCCCACACTCCTTCTACACTCTCATTCTCAATATGATAAATGCAGTTCCTCCCCCATAATGTCCTACCACAAAGGAATACCTGCTATCATTTCTGTGGGATGCATTTTTATAGGGGGACTTGGTTAAGTACTCTTGGGGCCAGATCTCCATGAGGTTGGAGACACAAAGTTCTTTCCTGTGATGCACCGAGAAGCCTGGGCCTCCTCCTTATTCTGGATTCTTGTTCTACTCTGGACCATTTGCCTTGCGCCAGGTCAGCTGGTATGAAATTGCTTTATGTCTTCTGGTTGGAAATATGCCTGATGCTGTTAAGGTTTTATACCTTTCCTCTCTCCAAGATGGCTGTCTTTCTACTCCTTTCTTTTTCAGCGCTACGCTACGACCCTGACCCGCAGGAAGTTGTTACAGAAGATATCAACACCCTCTATAACCGGGGTGGGGGGGAGAAGGCTGGGATGTTAGGACAGCATCCCATCACAGTAACTTTCCACTTAATCTGTTTGGGGCAGTTGCCCTTGGAAAGTTTTCTGATAGGTTGCAGATGCTGTGCTGCGCTAAGGGTTACTCCTTCCCCTGTGGACCCTGAGAAGCCAGCTCCCTCCCAGTTTGTTGAGTGACTTGCTAAAAGACTCCTTCCTTCTGTTTCATGCTGTGCTGAAGATTACTCCCTCCTGTTCTGAACCCGAGAAGCCAGACCCTTCCATTTCAGGCTGTGCTAAAAAAAATCCACAAACTTTCAGATCTTGGAGTGGCTTGCAGACCCCTCCCCATAATAATGCTTCTGCACTGTATTTTGTTGCTGGTGCCACTCTTGGGATCAGCCCCTCTGCTTGCAGATGTTGGGATAAAACTTTGTCCCTCCCCCACCCCCACCCCCAACTCTTGTCGGGCCTGGTTCCTCCCAACCTTCAACCTGAAAGAGGTGTTTTCAGACACCTTGTGCCTTCATGCTGATGTGATCACAACCTTAGGCTGAGTAATTTCTTTTTATCAACAGAAATTGATTCCTCATATTCCTGGAGGCTGGACAGTCCAGGTTGGCACCAGGAGCCAGTGTGTGGAGACGGCTGCCTTCTCCTTCCAACATGGCGGCTTGGTGCTGTGTCTGCACATGGAAGGTGCTGAAGAGTTGAACTCACTATCTCAAGCCTTTTTTGGCTTTCTAAACTTTAATTTTATTTTTAATTTTAATTTTTGTGGTACTGGGAATTGAACCAAGAGGCATTTTTACCTTTCAGTTACACTCTCAGCCCTATTTTTAAAATTTTGAAACAGGGTCTCATTAAGTTGCTGAGGCTGACCCCGAACCTGTGATCTTCCTGTCTCAGCCTCCCAAGCACTGGGATTACAAGCATGTGCCACCATACCTGGATCACATTTATTTATTTATTTACTTTTTTGGTACTGGGGATTAAACCCAGGAGCGTTCTACCTCTGAGCTACACCCCCACCCCCATCTTATTCTATTTTAAAACAGAGTCTCACTAATCTGCTGAGGGTATGGTTAAGTTGCTGAGGCTGGCCTCACACCTATGGTCCTCATGTCTCAACCTCCCAAATACTGAGATAACAAATGTTCACCACCACATGCAGCCTCGTTTCCTTCTTTCCCCCTCAGATTCTGACTGGTTTGTGTAGTACTGGGTACTGAACACAGTATCTCGCCCATGCTAGGTAAGCCCTTTTCTGCTGAGCTACATCAGTAGCCCTTTTTATTTTACTGTGAGAGAATCACTTATGTTGCCCAGGATTACCTTAAGCTTGTTACCCTCCTGCCTCAGCCTCCAAAGGAGCAAGGATTATAGGCGTATACGACCTTGGCTTCATAAATGTGTGTGTGTGTGTGTGTGTGTGTGTGTGTGTGTGTGTTCAGTTCTGGAATCAAACCAGGACCCTGTGCATGCTACACAAGCATTCTTTACTAAAGTCACACATCCATCCATGAAGTCAGAGCCTCACAGCCTGGTATCCACCTGAATGCCCCGATTCTCAATACTATTGCATTGGGTTGAGGTTTCAAGAGGAATTCTGGAGGGACACAGACATTCAGAGCACAGCACCAGATAAACAAGAGCCCAGGCAGTTGGTCATCAGTAGATGTGCCCTGAGCGAGGGGAGTCAGCGTTAGACAGGAAATCAGAGCGGGGTGGAGAAAGGAATACCTCTAGGAAAGGCAAATCCATGACAAGCATAAGAGCTCATGCTCCTTTGTTGCCTATATGATTTAAGAGACTAGTGTAGCAACCCCCCAACTGTTAGTCCATGTTATTTAGCACATAACACACACATGTAACTTTGTGACATCAGTAGCTGAGGGAGGAGGGGCTGGGGCTGCACGGGAGCAGGGCTTGGCATGCTGTTGGAGTTATGCCACTATAGATTCACATCAAAGTGGTATCACTTTCACATGCTAAATGGAACTCACATGGAACCACAGAGAAATCGTTATACATCGTACCCAAAGGCAAGGGGGTGGGGATCGAAATGCTTCACTTCCAAAATCATCCAAAGAGGAAAGAAAGCAATCGTGAAGGAAACGAGGCAACAGCGATGGCATGTGGGGAACAAGCACCAAAATGAGCAAAGCCAGCCCTTCCTACTCAGGAACTGCTTCAGTGAAAAGGATTGAACATGCCCATGAAGGCAGGAGTGGCAGAATGGACAGAGAACAGGATCCAACCTGCGGTAGAAGCACCAACCGAGAACGTGCACCAGCGCTGGCAGCTGGGGAAGTATGTTCCGGGCAGAGGGGCCAGCAAGGCACAGGCCCTGGGCATCAGTGGGCATAAAGGGATGGAGGGACCAGGGGCCCGAGTGGGAGGAGCCCAGGGATGGGGCAGGAGCAAGGGAAAGCCAGAGGTCGGATCAAGGACACACCGGGAGCTGGGTGTTCTTGTTTCCATTTGCAGAGGAGGAAACTGAGGCTCAGGGGAGATGAGCCATTCTGCCGAGGCCCCTCTCTTGTACCCTGGCTCCATGTCCTCACTGCCCCAAACATTGTGCTTGGGTCAGACTCACACCTGTTGTCTGACCACCATGTACATGTCTATCTAAGACATGGCTGTAACGGTCATAGATATTCAGACAAGCCAATTCAATGTATCTAGGGATTTATTCTTGCCCCCATCAGATACATCCACAGGTTCTCAGACCCCCAGATGTAACTGGCCCATCTTCCAGTCCCCAGAGGATTTTCCCAATCCCCTGATCAGATGGGTGTTTTGCCCATCTTGAATTTGACTTGAGTCTGAATCCCATGAAATCTCTACTTCTTGTGTGAGAAAAGAATCAATGGTGTTTCCATCATTGGTCTGAACACTTATAGAGCCCATCCAAGGCCAACGAGGCCTCAACACGTGGGCCACACAGCAGAGTGGACACAGCAGAAGAGACCATTAGCGAACAGGAAGATTGTCCTAAGGAAATTGCGCAGGGTGCACCACAGAGAATCAAGAAGATGGAGAATGAAAGAAAGGCTCTGAGAGTCAAGAAGCCCCCAGAGCAATCAGAACCTGGGGGGAAAGGAGGAGATGGTGTATTGGTTAGGGTTCACTAGATTAACAGAATTCACAGAATGAGTATATGAAAAAGGGATTTATTAGATCAGCTCACAATGTAGTCCTGAGTTTCGACTGCACGTGAAGAGTTAGAGGAATCAGTAGCTGTCGGGCGGTCTAAGAGCGGAGCCCCAGGATTGAAGCAACCACCAATTCAGTCCAGTCCAAGATGTGAAGATCAGGAAGCTCTTCGGAGAAACGATGGTGAAGTTTCAGTTCGAAGGCTGGAGGCCGACGATCTCAGACGAGAGCAGAAGATCAAGAAGCTCTTCAAGGAAACGGCAAAGTTGGAGACCAACGATCTCAGACGAGAGCAGATGCGTTTTCTTCAGGAAGAGTCGCGGCTCCCTCTACGCGGCTTTCTCCTTCTTTTATCTAAGTCCTGCACCTATCAGAACTCTGCTGCCCACATTTAGGGCAGGACTTCCGGTTCAATTTGCTGTTACACAACCAAAGTCACATGATCTTAGGTGGGTCAAATTGACAAACCAGACCAACTATCACAGATGGGGCTGGGCGTGGCGGTGCACACCTGTAAATCCAGTGCTTGGAAGGCCGAGCCAGGAGGATCGCAGGTTCAAAGCCAGCCTCAGCTTCTTTGCAAGGTTCTCAGCAACTTAGCAAGACTCTGTTTCAAAATAAAAAACAAGAAGGTCTGGAAGTGTGGCTCCGAGTTAGAATGCCCCTGGGTTCAACCTCCAGTGGAACAACAAGAAAATATTGTTTCATTAGCAACAGAACAGGGCAATATACCTGCTTCTCGATGTCCCTTGGAATTGACTTCATGTATCAAGTTTCAGGACAGGACCCGAGCCACGCCAGCTTCACGAGTAGCATGAGAGAGGACCAGCAAGGGAAATTATCCTGGCCCTTCCCGAAGCGTCTGCGGCATGTGCCACTGCACCTGGCTAGACTGGGTACATTATAAAGAAAGGATTTTTACTGCGGCTCAGTCCTGGAGGTTCAAGGGCAAGGGACTGCATGTTCTCGCAGGCAGAGTTCCAAGGATGGACAGGGCTGCACATGGCAAGGGACATGAAAGGGTGCGTGGGGGGCATTTTCTGGTCTGTCTCCCCCACTCCACCCCTGCCTGCCTCTCGCTTTCATGGAGCCCTTCGTGCGCAGCAACCAGGCCTCCCTCGCTCTCACGCTGAGCATCAGGTGGACTTGCTGTATTTCCTGAAGAACTGTCATTTCCTGGGGCAAGGGGAGCAGACAGGGTGCTGACAGGGTTGCAGTGGGAAGGTTGTCGGGCCTTATGGGGGAGGGAAGGCCGCCAGGACTTCTCAGGTGGACCCTGCTGCCCTCAGTTCCACCCTGGATGGACCTGATTCCAGTCCTCTGTGTCTTTCTGTGTGTGAAAAATCCCCCTAATGAATCCAAGAGGCAGGCGTGGAGCCAGGGAGAGCCTGGCCCAGTGGGGTTTCTGACGTCGACACGTCTACCCTTCCCTGATCTGTGGGGCACAGCTGCTTACCTTCCTTATTAAGGCTGATAAGATTCCCCTGGAAGGCAGACATAAAACGTCCATCAGAGACGCAGTAGACCATTATAGCCCGTCCCCACCCTTCATCCTGCTCTGCAGCCCCAGCTCTCTGTGGGTCAGGGGATGTGCATGATGCAGGACTGGGTCCCGAGGTCAGGCATTGCGTTCTGGACTATAGGACCATGAGAGATGAGGCTCAAGGATTTTAATCCAAACCCTCTTTGATGACAGGGAACCTGAGGTGCCACATGGGAAGAGCGTGTTGTCCACTTAGGGGTGTCCTGACCTTGGAGGGCACCACTGGGGGAGACTGCGTCAGTCAGGCAGGCCTGACGCCTCAGAGCTTGGAGCAGAGCGACCTGGGGTTGATGTGCAGGCTCCTTCCCTCCCAGGTGAGACGGACGCCATGCCCCCAGCACCCAGGGCCGCGCGGGGCTCTCAGGAGAGTTTGCCGGGTACTGAGATCTAAGGCTGAGTGAGGGCTCTCTGTTCCCTGCCTCATCCATTTGGAAAGTGGGCTCCAAGGGGCCAACTTTGACTGACAGGGCGAGGGATCCCCTGGGGCATGGGTGGCAATACTTCCTCTCCTCTCTTACATGCCACATTCTGATCTGGTCAGGAAGGATCCACCAGGAATTCTTGAGTCCTCGGATCCCCCTCGAGGTGCATCGTAGTAATGACCCTAGGACTGTTTATCAGTGTGGACACAGGGCAGTGTGGAGTGACCCCGGTCACCTGCCTCCATCCAAAGGACAACCAGTGGGATGGGCGAGCTGCCTCTGATCACGCATCCAAAGGATTTCCTTGGTGCGTCCATTTCTGCAGTGGGCAGGGTGGCCCTTCTATTACAGGTATGGTGATGACTGAAGGACAGCAGGGCCTGCCTTCTGAGGAACTGGGGGGTGAGGGTGCTTACGCAAGGAAGACTTGCTGACCACACTCCCAGCAGCCTGGCGGAGCACATGCCAGAGGGGTGGACCAGCACAGAGTTCAGAGGACCACGGACTCTGCCAGCCAGCAGCCCTTCCTCAACAGCCCAGCTGACGTCACTCCATCCCATTGTCAGGAATACTCCCCTAAAACCAACCTCCAACCTACACCTGGACCAATCCATCCATCTTCCTGTTATTCCAGAAAAGACCCAGCTGCAATCCCTCAGTCAGCTCTGACCAAGAAACTCCACACACCTGGCCCAGTGCTCCTCGGCCTCACCCTCCTCTCCTTCCCCAGCACTGTCACCCTCTCTCCCCGCCGCCGCGTTACCTTGATGAGTACACCCCTCCTCGGGGGACTGTCCTAGGCAGGGACTGCCCCCTAGGTTTTAAGGCAGTATTCCTGACAATGGGATGGAGTGACGTCAGCTGGGCTGTTGAGGAAGGGCTGCTGGCTGGCAGAGTCCGTGGTCCCCTGAACTCTGTGCTGGTCCACCCCTCTGGCATGTGCTTCTGATGTTTTTGAAGCTTTTGCTGTTGAGAGGGGAAAAGGAAGGAGACGCTTCAGACGGAGAGGGGTGGATACTCCAACTCTTTTGGTTGAGAACCTTAGGGGCACAAGCTGCCTGGATGAGTTTTTATTTGGTTTCCTCTGAGCCTCAGCGAGCCACAGGACAGGGCGGGAGCTCGCATGCTGGTCACCTGGGCCCCAGCCCCATTCACCTCTGTGGCTGTTTTGACAGTTGAGATTTCAGTTGCACAAAGAGTTCTATCGCTGAGTCGTGACCACTTGGACGTCAATTATACCAGCAGGTTTGACTGACAGTTATCTTAGTCATGAGTCAGAAATCCTGGCCTAAGACCCCGGGCAGGCTTAGTGACCCCTGCTCCAAGGCTACTCTTGCCCTAGGTGGCCCCCGGCGTCCCAGCCCAGCCCATGGTCCATGAAGGGGGCGCTGGTCAGGCCTGCTGTTGGTTCCGGGTCTGCCCTGGTGGTGTCATGGTGAAAGCAGACCCGCCTGGACACCTGTCCCCAAGTTTCCTGAAGACGACGTGCTGGTGAGCTCCGCAGAGCAGAGAGGATGGCGTGGAGTTGCATGAGGAGCCTCGGGCTCTCCCAGGAGGGAAGGAATCAGCTGTTTGAGGGGAAGCTGGAGCTCTGCCTGTTCCAGGGTCACCACCCTCAGCTGACATTTCCCTTCCTGCATGAGACAGGTGACCAGCCAGCCACAGAGGGGCACGACTGGGGCCCAATGAGAAACACTCATAGCGGGAGGATTTCCATTAAACCCAACGGAGTCCAGATCCAAGGGGAGTACTCAGGCACCCTGACATTTGAGTCTAGGGCTGTGTGCCCTGGCGGGAAGGGCCTGGGTATTCTGCAAGGGTCCTAGGCAACAGCCTACAACCCTAAGGCCTGACTAAGGTGGAGAGGCCGATCACAGATCTCCAGAGAACACTGCCTGGGCCCTCCCCCGGCTCAACATAGCCGCCTTGACCCAGTGCTCCTCCACGCTGGCTCTGGCCCAGCCTTCGTGCTGACATCCCCGAAGCAGTTTGTGATGACACAGTTGACCACGTGTTTGGACTGAGTGGTGGTGGCACGGACAGGGGGTACCAGATGTTCTTTGTCTTTCCTGTATCACTGGGTCCAGATGGAGCCCAGGTAGTCACGGTGGAACACCGCCTTGAGCAGCTCTGGGGAGGAAGACAGTATCACATGGGCACAGTCCACCCAGGCCGGAGCCTGCAATGCGCACAGTCCCAGGCAGGCGGCTGCAGTCTAATTTGGAGACCAGGATCATCAGACATGGCCAGAGACTTCTGCAAATGGCAGCATATTGGTCTCGGGCCACTGGTAGCGCTCAGCTCACAAGGACCCAGGACCCAGCACTGAGCCGAAGAGTGGCCTTCTCTCCCAGGCACCTCACTGCCTTCCAGCCCCAGAGACCTGTTGTTCCTGCTAACTTGAGGTGGGCTCTTCTGTGGAACCTCACCAGCCCTGTTCCTTCTTCTGAGTCAGATGCACAGTCTTTGCGGCAGCTCCAACTACGGGCTCTGTTGGGCGTCTTGGGTTAAAGATACTAGTGCAGGTCACATGGTCTGATGACCCGGGATTGGTTCCAGGTCATTGTCACACTGTCAGGGAATGGCTGGCCTGAGACCGGTGGTGACAAGGGACAGCCTTCCCTGCAGAGCTCGGCTGCTCACCACATCCATCGGAGTCCACCACTCCGCCAGCAGCTTCAGAAAGACTGCCACGATTTGGGTTCTTCTGTGGATCTGCTCTTTTCTGTCACAGAACTGGGACAGGAGGACCCTGGAGCTGGCATTCCTCCAGTGCCGTGTCTAGAGATGGCTCGTCCTCTCAAGCTGGTGCTGCTTTCCGGGGACGGTGTGCCCTGGGCTGCGGGTTACTGGCCGTAGACAGGCCTGGGTTCACCAGTGGTGCTGCAGTCAAGACCTGCTTGTTGCTCTGGACATGGGGCAGGAGCTGGGAGAATGGAAAGGGTCGCCCAAATTAGTCACCTTCCAATGACTTGTTCAAACAGAAAACAAGTGTCTACACTGATGGAAATTTCAGTACCCGAGCAAACCCCAAGAATGCTTTTCAGAATGGTGCACCTCACCATCTACGTTTGTCACCGTTCACTTTAAATGTTCCAGTTGGGCAGGAGGCTCCAGGTCCGACCTAGGCCAGGTGACCTGCACATGGGCCACCGTAAGTTTACAAGATGGAAAGTGGGGTGGATGACAGCGGTCTTCACTGTGCTGCTCTGGCCAGCTGCCCGCATGGAAGAGCTGGAGGTGGGGACACGAGTGATGAGCAGTCAGCGGCCTGGCCTTTCCCGCCGCACTGCCGTTCCAAGACTCCCAGGTGTGGAGCCGAGCCTCTGGTCCTGCCGCCTCCTCTTCAAGGACAGTACTACCCCACCCTCAGGCCCACTGTGACTGTCCGTAGCATGTGGCAGAGTCAGTACTGTGGCCCGGAGGGGACAGACTCTCACCCCTGGAAGAGCTGGTCCAGAAAGCATGAGGAGGTGTTGAAGTCACAGAGTGAGCACAGGAAGCTGGTGACGTATGAGACGATCCTTCCTGGGAAGGATGGCGGCAGGGACTCCGCCAACATCTCCCTGGTACCTGGCTGGATGGCCTGCGACAGGCAGAGCTGATCTCCTCTGGGTTCAGGGTGGACTCGTTTTCATACTAGAAGGACACAGAGGGACCGAGTCAGTGAGGTTTCATGAACCAACAGAGTGCTGGGATCTGGAGTTTAGACAAGGAAAGCTCAAGGCTTTATCTGAGCATATGGAGGACAGCACGATGCATGGTAAAAGCATTCTAAGCTCTCAAAATAAGATTAGAGGTGGGGCAGAGAACGTTTAAGCGATGGGAACCTTCATGGTGTCCCGTGGAGTTGTTAGACGTGGAACCGCAGCATCCACCTCTGATAACAGCCCGCAGGAGGAGCATCACCCACTGAGGCCTCTAAGAGCACCCCGTGACAGAAACGAGAGGAAACGGGCTTCGCAATGACAGGTGGCCGCTCAGCAGCCCACACATCAGAGCTGAGAAGCCCCCGCTAGAACTGCATGAAACTCCCTAACTGAGGCGCGGTCTCCTGACCCGGCTGGGCAGGGTCTGTGGACACCCCTTTCCTCTGAACCTTGAAGACACTGTGTGAGGCAAGATGCCCTAGGAGGACACTGTTGACTTCATTTACCCAATTCTTTTCCCTTCTATGTCCATGGAGAAACAGAACTGGAGAAAGCCCAGGTCCCTCAAAGAGGAAAACACTGGGAGATGCCAGGGTGGCCTCAGAAGAAACCATTCCAGCACACTTGATGTAGAGCCTCTGGGCCCCAGGTTTCTGCCTGTGCAGACCCTTCCGTGCCCGCTCTTGCCCTGCCCTGTGCGGCCACTGATGGGTGTGTGCTGTACCTGCTCTTGCTCCAAGGATGTGGACTTGTCCAACGGCCCCTTGATGCTCGGCATGGAGCTCTGCAAAGAGTGCCACCAAGGACACCCCCAGTGAAAATTCTTCCCCAGAGATCAGGTACGCTGGAACATGTGCACAGATCAGCAGGCAGGGAGACACCAGACTGCAGCAAGAGGTGTCTGGATTGGCATCGGAATGGAAGACTTGGTCCCCAGCACTTGACTTTCCATACTTCCCACTGTGACCACACCCACCAGACACCCAACACCTGACCACCTGTGCAGGCAGCCTCCCCACCATCTTTGTTCCTCCCCCAAGTACACATGGTGAGGGTTAAAGGACTGCCCAGGTGGGGTCACAGGTGAGGGCTGCCCTCTGTTACCTGTCTGTGCCTCCTGATAATTGGCCGGAAGCATCAGGTGTGAGGACTGAGCCGATGTCTGCAAAGGCCCCTCTCTGAGCCTTTTCCTGGCGAGCACCTGGGAAAGTGGGTATCTCAGCGTTCTCACGGCTATCATCCAGAAGACCTGACCACACAACGTAGAGGAAGGAAGGTTTATTTGCTCGCAATCTCTTGGAGATTCTGGGTCCAGTCCATGCGAGGCAGGAGTTTATGGAGCTCAGGGCATGGCGGTGGGAAGCAGAGAGAGGGAGAGCACAGGGGCTCTGCTCCCCACATCAGGGAGGCCAGAAACAGAGCCAGCAAGCACGGGGGTTCAAAGACACAAGTACAGTCCCTAAGGCCACAGCCCCAGGGCACACCTTCTCCAGCTACAGTCCACCAGCCTAGGTTACCACCCAGATAAATTATCTACTGATGAGATTACAACCCTCATGACTCAATTACACCAACTCTGAACACCACTAAATGAGTTCTTCAGGGAACATTGTACATCTAACTCTAAGAGTGGGGCTACAGCAAGGAAACATCTTTCTCTTTTGATCATTTCCCTTCAAATGAGCTGGAGAAGAGTCTCTAGGACACATGTGGCTGGTTACTAGAGGTCTAAGCTCCAAGGAGGAGGCCACTTCTTCACGCTTCCATTACTTGGGCCCTCTCCTTCAGTGTGACCTCCCTCCCAAAGGTGCCTTTGGGTGCTGACTTCTCACCCTCCCCCGCCATGCTGTCCCCTTAACTATAAACAATTATGCCGACACAGAGTCCCCTCAGCACCCTGGGAAGTCCTCCAAGCAGCCAGGGATCTTGGTTTGAGGAGACTTAGCTGGGTCCAGAATGTCTGTTTCCTTACCATTTCTGTGACACTCGACAAGTCCTTTTGTCTTCCAGGGCCTCATAACATGACAAGGGGGATTGCGCTGGCATCTCTTTCCTGGGGAACCATCCAGTGTGAGATCGAACCCCTGCAACTCGTGTTCCGGTGTCTCCTGTAGACAATGCAGGAACCTAGAGATGCCGGAGTTGCGGGAAGGGGTGAGCAGCACCCTGGGGTAAACCTTCCCAAGTCTGGGTTCCTGCAGTGCGACCCCGGGCAAGTCTCTTTCCTCTTGACTTCCTTTTCCACTCACCACTAGTAAGATGTTGACTGGAAGGAAATAAAATACAGATATTATCATCTTGGAACAATAAACATGCCAGTGCCTCCCTATGATATTTAGAACACGGGCATTTGTCTGACGGGGGCTGTTGACAGTGGGGAGGTTATGTGGCAGGGGTGAACATCTCCTAGCACTGCCTACTCAGTTTTGCTATGAATTTAACTGTGCTAAAAAGAAAATAAAGTATATGAGGAGATAGGGTTCAGTGTCTTCTATCCCCATCTGAGCTGGGTGGCAAATCTCTGGGGTCTCTTCCTGTGTTAGGGGCCTGCCTCTGAGGGTGGTTCACCCAACCTTAACCCAAGGGGCTAGGATGGTTTAGGCTGTATTTACTGTTACCAGCACGAGCATTCTGTTTAGTTAGCTGGCTTCCTCTGTGGACATTCTGAGGGTCCTTGGTTTTGGGTGTACCCTTGAGAGGCACAAAAGAACCACAGGGGATGACAATTACCTGTCCTTGGGCCTCAGTGTCCTCGTGGGCACGACAGGGTCAGCCTCCCGCCCGCCTTCCCCAAAGGAGTGTAAAACATGGGACAATAAAATCACTGTAGAAAGCGGGCGGGTGTGGCTCAGGGGTAGAGTTCTTGCCTAGTATGTGCAAAGGTCCTGGGTCCCGTTCCCAGTACTGCAAAAATAAAAATAAAAGTAAAAATGAAGCACATTAGGAAGTGTTTGTCAGGAAAATATAAAGGGAAAGGAAACTGAAAGTGGAGGCTTAGGGAAGGAGCTAGAGCAATTAACTCTAAGGTTTTTATTTATAAAAAATAAATACAAATATATTCAGTGCTACATAATGGCCAATCCTGAGAGTAGAAATAGCGGTATTCACTATATTATTCTTTGTATGTATTATTGTAACTTCTAAAATATTTCCCCCCTAACAATGGATGTCACATAGAGAACTACTGTTACGCTCTCATCTTCCAGATCAGTAAACTGAGGCTCATAAGTTAGAGGGACTGGTCTAAGAACAGACCAGGGGCCGGGCTAGGACACAGGTATTCCAAAGTCAAAGCAGGCTTCTGTCTGCTATGGGAGTCACCTTGTAGACACAGAGAAGGGTCCTGACTTCTATGGGCTCAGGAGGGCGCATTAGAAAACCTTACAGATGCCCCTGGAGGTCAGGCTGGCTCTAGCCAGGCTGGGAATGGAAGAGCTGAGCACGTGTGCGCAATTCAGGGATGTTGCTGCTTCCAGGATCCTGCAAGAGGAATGAGCTGCTGCAGAGAGGGGACGGGTGATTCTCCCCAGACCCAGTGGCTCATCAGAGTGGGCCAGGCAGAGAGAGACAGGGAGAGCAGGGTAGATACCATAGTGATGACACACAGGGGAGCTTGTTTCTGGAGAGTGCAGATACCCCAGGATCATTCCTCATATTAAAAAACACAAGTGTGCTATGGGAGTGTGATGCTTAATTTTTTGTGTCAACTTGACCGAGCCGTGGGCTCACCGGATATTTGGTCAGATGCTACTCTGCTGTTTTCTGTGTTTTGAGGGGTGAAATTGGTGGGCTAAGACAAGATGCCTTCCCCAGTGTGGGTGGGCCTCATCCCATCAGTTGAGGGCCTGAGTAGGACAAAACCTGAGGAGGAGAGAATTCCCACTGTGGGCCTGACAGTCTTCCAGCCAGGACCTCAGTGTCCTGGAACGGAAGCAGAGGCTCTGCCTGGGTCGTGAGCCTGCAGCCTTCAGATCGAACCTCCACCATCGGCTCTCCTGCGACCCCAGCCAGCTGCAGATCTGGGGCTTTCGGCCTCATTAATCACGTGAGACAATTTCAGTTCCTTATCATGGATCTCAATGTCTCCCTTTCAATTTCTCATATATATGACAGATTTAATATGTAGATGAATTATATATATACATACACACACATAGCTCTTATGTATGAAAGATATTTATTGTGTATGTATGTATGTGTGTATATATATGTATGGATATATACATTATACATCTATACATATAAGTATGTATATCTACATTATACATGTATATATTATATATGAATATACACAAACATGTATTTATATATATTTATGAGAGACTCATACTCTAACTTATGTTGGTTACATCCTAATAATTGTGTTAGATTGAAAGTACTATAAATAGGCTGGATGGGGTGGCACACACCTGTAATCTCAGTACTTGGGAGACTGAGACAGGAGGATCACAGGTTTGAGGCCAGCACATGGTCACTTAGCGAGACGCTGTTTCAAATAAAATAGGGGTATAGCTCCAATGTAGACTGTCCCTGCCTTCAATCCCCAGTATGACAAGAAATAAAAGATACTATAGTAGAAAACTCATGTTCTACACCTGACCATCAGACACGCAGCTGAGTCTCGCCTGCCTTCAATGCCCTCAGTGCACCCCACCTGCTTAGTGTTGGGAAAGCCATCTAACACAGCTGCTTCATACGCAAGTGCTGACTCTCTCCTGTAATTATTCAATACTGAGAGCGAAAAGCCAAATGCCTGTGTGGTGTGCTTTTGCACCATCGTAAGCTAGAAAAATCTTAAGCCAAATCATCACAACTCAGGGACCATCTGTACCTGAGATAGACTGAGGATGTACATATCCTCTTGGTTCTGTTTCTCAGAAAAACTCTGACAAATCAAGGAGGGTGTGGGAAATGAGGAGGAACCAAGGAGACTGCTCCCCCTTAGCCCAGAGCTAAATGCTGATGCCCATCACTGAATCCTCCAGCAGCTCTGTATGGGAAACACAAACTGAGGCTCAAAGGGTTAAGTAATTTTCCAGAAGCTGCCAGCTGTGAGGGGCAGCAGCGTGGCGACAGCTGGATCCTGCAACTTCAGACTAGGTGCTTCTCCCTGAACTTGGGCAGTATCCCCAGAATGCGAGGCACAGGCCACCAGACAAGATATTATTAGTCATTTTTTTAGGTACTGGGGTGTGGTCAGGGTCCTTAGGAACCAGGAAGACACTTCCTGATGCACTTCCCCAGCCACAGGTTCACGGCCTGAGATGGAGACACCTGGACGTGGGAACCCGAACTTGCCTTGGGACACTGCCCCTTCCGGCCACCCTGCAGCCTGGCAGGCCGCTGCCTCCTGTCACACGTCCTCCCCTCTGACCTCAAGGACACGTGCTCCCCTGCTCAGCTCGCCATGGAAACTTGGAATATCCACAGGCCCATATCTGTGTCGGGCCTCTCAGAGAGACTGCCCCGTGCTATTGCTCTAAAAAGGAGAAAATGTCACAACGATTCAGCGAGAGAACTGAGCGGCAGCAAAGTGTCCCCTAAGCCACTCTGGGGATGGCACCCCACCACTTCCCAGACCCCAGCACAGTCTGCTCCACAGCACTTCCCTGTGCTATGTGGACGTCCCAGCAGAATGACGCAGTGGTAGCACCTAATGTTCCCTTTGGTCCTTCTGAAAATGGTAACCAAGTAACACAGGGTCACTTTCTGTCACACGCAGGGTCAGCTTTCCTGCCGCACAGGCAGCTCACAGCCCTGTCCCTTCAGACACACTTTGAATAGTTCTTGCTATTGGGGGACGTCTTCAGGTCTCTGAAGTCCCTTTTCCCTTCAGGTTTTGGATGAACTTCCAGAGTTACATTACTACCCGCTGCCCAAACTGAAGTGCTCCCAGCCCCGGTTCTGTGCAAGGCAGATGCAAAACAGACATCTGTGATCATCCTTCAGCAACAGGAATTTTATTATAAGGTGGATAATAAACAGGGGAAGGGGAAATGTCCAGGAGAAACCATCTCTGAGCTTTCTCCCGGGTGAGAGCGGAGGTGTCCTCTGGTGCCCAGGCGACTCCAGGTGTCCTGGTGACAGGAATCCCATATGGAGAAGCCGGAGGCAGCCTGAACGCCCCACGTCCACGTGCAGCTGTTTCAGTCCAGGTCTGGCCGATGTCCACACGCTGAGGGCAGAACCCACCTAGCTGAGAGACATGTGAGTTAGCAAGAGGCAATCAGCACACGGTGTCTAGATTGATCTAACCATCACACAGCACCCGGAAATGCATACAGGTGATTGTCAGTGGGAGATGACATAATAAAGGTCTATGGCAAGGGAAATGCCAGCCTGCCCCACCTGCTTGGTTTGGACAGCCTCAGCTGTCTGGTGTCCTCATCGGCGCGACCTTCCTTTGGAAGAATCCCGGTCCCTTCTGGACAGCTTTCTCTGGGGATACTTTATTATGGAAGGCGGGAGGCTGGAAGGCGGGAGGCCCTGTATCGGGGGCTGTCAGGCAGGAGCATTTCAGCAGCCACTTGGCACTTCTTCCAGCCCCACCGGCTGGCAGGCGCACAGGCTGCGGTGCCACCATGGGGTGGCTCTCCAGAGAGCGAGTTGGCTTTGGGAGGTGTGTCCTGGCAGGACTTGCTGCTCTCTGGCTGGTCCGCGTGGCTTGTGACGCAGGGGCTGGGCGTGGGGGGCTCAGGGGCATGCTGGGGGGCATCGCAGGGAGCAGTGGGGGGCGTCGTCTTCAGGCTGCACAGGGCGATGGCCGGCAGGCTGGCTCCTCTGCCCCCCTTGCGCCCTGACCCCAGGTCCTTAGCCAGCTGAGGCTGAGAGGGCGGGCAGGGGCCGGGGCGGAGGGCAGGATCACTGGATCTTCTCCTAGGTGGGGGTGGTGGGGGGCACAGGTGAGGCCTGAGCCTCGGGTGAGCCGCCTGAACAAACACCGTGCAGCCGCACCCCTGGGTCAGCTGGTACTGGAGGAGGAGGTAGGTCGCCATGCTCTCATCAAACTTCCTCTGTCTCAGAGATACCCAGGTGTCCCTAAGATCGAACCCCATCTCGAACATTGTCCTCAGTATGGCGGGGTTCGGGAGGGCGGGCACTGGCTGCCTGGAATGTGGGGGAGACTCCTCCTCCCCCTGGGTCATCCACGGGTGCCCCAACACTTGCTGCACCGTGGCCCTCTCGGCGGGGTCCTCGATCAGCAGCCGGCCTAGGAGGCTCCGGGCTTCGGCAGAGACGTGGGCGGGCATGTCGTACCTTGCTTCCAGGATCTGCTCCTGCAGCTCCCACACGTTCCTCCCGTCGAACGGGAGGCGCCCCGCGAGCATGTAGTAGAGGGTGACCCCAGGGCCCCCGCGTCCACCGCGGGGCCGTCGTACTCTGCGCCCTCGTACAGCTCCGGGGCGCAGTACGCCGGGGTGCCGCAGGCCTGGCTCAGCTTCTGCCCCGCCCGGAACCTGCCCCCCAGCCCGAAGTCGCACACCTTCACGTTGCCCGCCGCGTCCAGCAGGATGTTCTCCGGCTTCAGGTCCCGGTGCACGATGCCTCGGCCGTGGCAGTGTTGCACGGCGCGCACCACCTGCCTGAACACCCTGCGGGCCGCCTCCTCCTGCATGCGGCCCCGGCGGATGAGCCGCAGGAGCCGTCCCCCGCTGGCCGCCTCCATGACCAGGTACACGTGCTCCCTGGTCTCGATCACCTGAAACAGCTGCACCACGTTGGAGTGCTGCACGGACTTCATGAGATCCACCTCGGACTCGATCACATGCAAGGTTTTTGCGTCCTTGAGCAAGACTTTCACCGCCACCACCATGCCCGTGAGGAGGTGGCAGGCCAGTTTCACCTGGGCAAAGTTGCCCTGGCCAATGACCCCCAGGACCTCATACTGGTCCCTGAATGTCTCCTCAGAGCACGTGCTGGCCGTGAGGCCTTGCTGCCCTGCCCTAATCTCACTACGCTTTCTGTCTGCACTAGACATCGCAGGAACAACTAACGATGCTAGCTGAAAAAAAAGAAACAAACTAAAACAACAAAACAAACAAAATAATAAACAGAAACTAAATCAAAGATAAAACAATAAACAGCAAAGAAAACAGGAAAACACCCAAACTAAAGAACCAAACATGAAATCCCAAAACCGCCACACCACCAAAACGCACTAACTAGCTGGGAGTCCCACAGGTCACTCTAACAGCTCCCTGCGCTCATGGACAAGAAACCAGCGGCGGCCAGGGCCTTATATAGCCGGCCTTGGAGCTTCCCTCACAATGGCTGCTGTGAGGTCACAGCCAGGAACGGCCCAGTCACTGCTGGGCATGACCCACGGTGAGTATCTCACTTCGAGGCCTCCAGGACCTTTTCTACTCTAATAGAATAAGAAAGAACTGCAGAAACTTCTGCTTCAGTGGGTTTTGGAGATGGATATCTCCTTGAATAGAAATTAAAACATGTGGGATACTCCATGGCCTTTTCATTTTGAACCTAAAAATTTGCAGTGAATTTTAGTGTTGAATACCTCAACATGATGACACTCAAAGTATTCAACTCCTTTTCCATCCATTCAGAATGGTCGGTGTCACAGGGGTGGTAGCGCTTCCCTCATGTTGCGATGCTATAACAGCAGGCTCTGTTCCCTCAGACACTAGGTCACGTGATTAACACCTATGCTGTTGAGAGGAGGGGAGTTTTCCCACCATTGCCCCATAGGGTCCTCCTCAGATTGCTCTTCAGAAACTCTGGACCCAGGAGGCAGTGGGTGGAGATGTTCAAATGATGAGGGACACAGCCAGTTCATCAGCCAGGAATCCATGGCCAAGAAAGTGTCCTGCTCATAAAAGCAGAGTGGTGGTTTTGCCAGATGCCATGGTCCCCTCATGACGATGTGACCACAAGGCTGGGGAATTTTTATCAACCAAAATGGATTTGTTATAGTCCTGGAATCTGAATGTCCAGTAGGAGGTGCCAGGAGATGAAGGGAGAGGAGGCTGCTTTTCCCTTCTAACATGGTACCGGGGTGCTGTGTCCCCACATCGTGGAAGGCGCTGTGTGGTCAAACCCACTATGCAAGCCTTTTTGCCTAATTTTGATTTGATTAGATTTGACAGATTTATTTTTGGTTCTGTGGACTAAACCTAGGGCCATTCTACCTCTGAGCAGCATGCCTATTCCCATTTTTTAAAAATTTTAAAACAGGGTTTTCTAAGTTGCTGACGCTGGCCTTGAATCTGTGATCCTCCTCTCTCAGCCTCCTAAGTACCAGGTTTATAGGCATACACCACCATGCCTGGCTTACATGTGTGTGTGTGTGTGTGTGTGTACACTACTCGGGACTGAGCCAAGGGCCCCTGGCCCATGCTGATAAGCATGTTTCTGCTGAGCTACATCAATAGCCTTTTTTTATTTTACTGTGACACAGCAAATCACTATGTTGCCCAGTCTGGCCTTGAACTTGTGATCCTCCTGCCTCAGCCTCCCAAGTAGGAAGGATTACAGGTATGTGCTACCTTGGCTTCATAAATGTACTTGTGATGTGTGTGTATTCAGTTCTGGGATCAATCCCCGGCCTTGTGTCTGCTGCACAACTGCTATTTTCTAAAGGCACTGAACCCATCCATGGAGTCAGAGCCGTATGGCCTGGTTGTGTGCCCTTAGTGGTTAGCACAAAGCCATGCACAGAGTACGTGCTCAATAAAGACAGTTGAATGAGTGTGGACAGTGAGGCTAGCACAGTTCAGTGTTAGGTCCACAGTGCCGTACAGAGGAAGAGGACGGATCTGAACTCAGCATCACTCGACCCTGGGCCGGCACTGACTGCTCTGTGTTGTCACCTATTCATGCCTCAGTGTGGCCGTGGGCCCGGTGCAGCTGAGTTCAGAGGCAGGACCTTGGGGAGGGGCTGGTCACAAGGGCCCTGATGACATGAGTGGACTAGGAGGGCGTGTAATGCAGCCATAGCTTCAAGGGCTATTGGGAGGTGGTAAAAGCCTTAGGAGGTGAGGCCTCATTGTAGGAAGAACGTCATTGGGGATGCACCCTTGAAGGGCACGTTTTGTCATTCTGTCCCTGGCTCCTGTCCTCACCCTTCCTCCTGGCCTCCAGGAATTGAGCAGCTTTTCTCCACCAGGTGTTCCCCATCATAGTGTTCAGAGGCCCAACAGGGGTCAGCCACCATGGACAGACACCTTGGAAGGTATGAGCCCAAATCAACCTTTCTCCCCTTTTCCCTCTTTTTCTGGTACTAAAGAGTCACAGCCAAGCAGGTGGCCAGGCAGCGTGTTCATTCCACACGCTTTTATTATGTCACTTACCACTGACACATCAACTGTATACTTCTATGGGGTAGTGTGACATTAAATCTACACACCTTGCGATGATTAACTAGTGCTAATTAACATCTCTCTCAGCTAGGAGGACTCTGACGTCACAGCCTGGACATCGCCAGCCCTGGCCTGAAACAGCTGCAGGAGGGAGGAGCTCCAACAGCCTGGGGCTGCTCCGTGTGGATTGCTGTCAGCAGGACGCCAGGAGTCGCCTGAAGACAAGGGCAGCCTCTGCTCTCACCTGGGAGAAACCTCAGAGGCTGTTT
>PVJS01021582.1:0-22830 GCA_004027185.1 Glis glis
ACACACACACACACACACACACACACACACACACAAAGATATACAAATGACAAGTGTATGAAAGATGCATGACATCATATGTCATCACGGAAATGCAAATGAATACAACAATGAAATGGCACACTACACCTGGCCAAAATCCAGACGCCAACAACACCAAATGCCGGTGAGGATGTCGAGCAAGAGAAACTCATACCTTGCCGGTAGGAATGCAAAATCGTGCAACCACTTGGGAAGAAAACTTGTTCATTTCCTATCAAACTAAACATACTTTTACCATATAATTCAGCAATCACATTTCTTGGTATTTTCCCAGAGGAATTGAAAACATGGCCACATAAAAATTTGCACATGGATGTTTATGGCAGCTTTATTCATATGAATTTCCAAAACTTGGAAACAACTAAGATGCCCTTCAGTAGGTGGTTTAATAAACTGTGGTACATCCAGATAATGAAATACTATTCAGTGCTAAAAAGAAGTGAAGTAAAGCCATGAAAAGGAAAAAACATATATTAATTTATTTTTATTTGTGGGGGGGTACTGGGATTGAACCCAGGGGCATTTTACCTCTGAGCTGCACCTCCAGCCCTTTTATTTTTATTTTGAAACAGGACCTTGCTAAGTTGCTGAGGCTGGCCTCAAACCTGTGATCCTCCTGTCTCAGCCCCCCAAGTACTAGGATTACAGGTGTGTGCCACCACGCCCAGCTTAAACACATATTACTAAGCGTGGAAGCCACTCTGAAAAAGCTACATAGTATATGGTTCCAACTATATGACATTCTGGAAAAGCCAAAACTATGAAAAGAATAGTGGTTGCCGGGGTCTAGAGGGAGAGAAACGAATAGGCAGAGCACAGGAGACTTTTAGGGCAGGGAAACTTACTTTGTGTGATACTGAAATCCACACCTATAAAATGTACAAGAAGGAACCCCCATGTAAACTGTGGCCTTTGGGTGATAATGACATGTCAATGAGGTTCATCAGTCAGCTCAAACGTACCACTCTAGAGGGGGATGTTGACCACGGGGGCTGTGCATGTGTGGGGGCAGGAGGTTCACGGGAAATCTTTGTACCTTCCTCTCAACTTTACAGTGAACATAAAAGTGCTTTAAAATTGCTCACTAAAAACCCATAACTTAGCCCAGCAGGGTGGCACATGCCTGTAATCCCAGTACTTGGGAGGCTGAGACAGGAGGATCACAGGATTGAAGCCAGACCTAGCAATTTAGTGAGGTTCCTCAGAATTTTAGCCAAACCCTGTTTTAAAATAAAAAAATAGCCGGGCGTGGTGGCGCATGCTTGTAATCCCAGTACTTTGGTAGACAGAGACCAGAGGATCGGGGTTCATGGCCAGCCTCAGCTCTCTCTCTCTCTCTTTCTCTCTCTCTCTCGCTCGCTCGCTTGCTCGCTCGCTCTCTCTACTTAGTGAGGCCCTCCGCAACTTCGTGAGACCCGGTTTCAAAATAAAGTATAAAAAATAGGGCTGGGGATGTAGCGCGGAGGTAGAACGCCCCTGCGTTCAATCCCAGTACCGCAAAAAATAAATAAATAAATAAAAATTTAAAAAATTTAAAAATAGGGCTGGGGTGTAGCTCAGAGGTAGAATGCCTCGGGGTTCAACCTCCAGTACCAAAAGAAAAGAAAAAAAATTAAAAATAATAAAATCCATAACTTGCCAGGGGTAGTGGCAAACGCCAGTAATCCCAGTGTTTGGGAGGCTGAGACAGGATCGCAGGTTCAAGGCCAGCCTCAGCAACCTAGAGAGACCCTGTTTCAAAATAAAAAGGGCTGGGGGCATAGCTCATAGGTAGAATGCTCCTGGGTCCAATCTCCAGTACCACACACACACACACACACACACACACACACACACACACACAATGCATAGTTTCTTTACCAGTGTTATATGTTATGAATGAATGAACTGGGGTGAGTAGATCTTGACAAACAGAAAAAGTTGCCATTTCCCAAGGTGTTGAGATGCTTCACCAGGTGTGTCAATGCTTGATATTCCCAGGGAATAGAAAATTGCCTTAACTATAATCATCTGACCAATTAAAAATCTTAGTATCGCCAGGTGAGGTGGTGCACACCTGTAATTCTAGTACTTTGGAGGCTGACACAGAAGGATCACAGGTTCAAGGCCAGCCTCAGCAACTTAGCGAGACCTTAAGCAACTTAACAAGACCCTGTTTCAAAATAAAAAATAAAATAGGGCTGAGGTGTAGCTCAGAGATAGAATGCCCTGGGTTCAATCTCAGTCCCACCAGAAAAAAAAACAAAAACTTAGTATCATGATTTTTTTACTACTTTTAAGAATGGAGAGCTGGGCGTGGTGGCGTACACTTATAATCCCAGTACTTGGGAGGCTGAGACAGGAGGATCCAGGTTGGGCCAGTCTCAGCTACTTAGTGAGGCCCTCCGCAACTTAGTGAGACCCTGTTTCAAAATAAAGAATAAAAAATAGGGCTGGGGGTGGAGCTCGGAGGTAGAATGCTCCTGGGTTCAATAGCCAGTGCCATAAAAAAAAAGGAGAATACCCCAATGCATAGGAATACTTGGTATGGGTTTATGCTATCCACAATAAGTACTTAACGCTTGTAATCCCAGTACTTTGGGAGGCGGAGACCAGAGGATCCGGGTTGGCGCTCTCTCTCTCTCTCTCTCCCTCTCTCTCTACTTAGTGAGGCCCTCCGCAACTTTGTGAGACCCGGTTTCAAAATAAAATATAAAAAATAGGGCCGGGGGTGTAGCGCAGAGGTAGAACGCCCCTGGGTTCAATCCCCGGTACCGCAAAAAAAAAAAATGTGATCATCAGAGAAACTCTGTATTCCATTCTATTTTACAGTGCATATTAATCCAAACAATAGCTTTCAAAACCACTCTCTACACTTTACACATTTGAGATAACGTGGAATACCTGTACTGCATTTATTTTTTGTTTTTTACTTTTGGTGGCACTGGGGATTGAACCCAGGACATTCTCCCTTTGAGCTACACCCCTAGCTCTATTTTATTTTTTATTTTGAAACAGGGTCTCACTGAGTTGCTGAGGCCTGCCTCTAGTCTGTGATCCTCCTGCCTCAGCCTCCCAAGTACTGGGATTACAGGGGTACTCCACCACAACTGGCTCTTTATTTATATCGGTACCTGCATTTTATTTTAGGTACCGATTACTCCTTGAAAATTAAGCGATGATTTTTTTCTAAAATTGAAATTTGTCCTTCCTAATCCTAGAATGTTACAAGGGAATGAAGTTCCTCAACTTAACAGTTATAAGTAAGAACCAAGCCGGGCGTGGTGGCGCATACTTGTAATCCCAGTACTTGGGAGGCTGAGACAGGAGGATCCAGGTTTGCGGCCAGCCTCAGCTACTTAGTGAGGCCCTCCACAACTTAGTGAGACCCTGTTTCAAAATAAAGAATTAAAAAATAGGGCTGGGGGTGTAGCTCAGAGGTAGAATGCCCCTGGGTTTAATCCCCAGTACCGCAAAAAAAAAAAAAGTAAAAACCATGCTGGCCTTTCTCTTACTCTCCTTCCCCACCAATGGCTACGTGGAACATAGGGATATTCTTCTCCCCAAAAAGTTCCAAACTGTGGAAGAGCTATGGACCTACGCACCAGGATGTTAGGACACTGAGCTAGAGAGGAATGATAGATATTTATGAACCAAAATAATAATAATAACAATAACTTATGACTAGAAATAACCATAACAAGAAATGTAAACACACAATTTTTAAAAATTGAGATCTGAAAAAAACTGAGAGCCAGGCATGGTGGCGCACACTTGTAATCCAAGTACTTGGGAGGCTGAGACAGGAGGATTGCAGGTTCGAGGACAGCCTCAGCAAGTAGTGAGACTCTCATCAACCTAATGAGACCCTGTTTCAAAATAAAAATAAAATATAGGGCTGGGGATGTAGCTCAGAGGTAGAATGCCCCTGAATTCAATCCTCAGTACCACACACATACAAAAAAAAAAAAAACAAAAAGAAGAAGAAGAAGAAAAGAAGAAGAAGAAGAAATACTGAGAGACCTTATTCATACAAAGGAAACATCAATTCTGAAATGGTTTAATCAAGCTAACCCAGACATTCATTCCAATCTCAAACTGTTAACAGTGGTTACCTCTGAGGAGTGGAGCTGGGGAAATATTTGCAATACTTCAGATAAATCTCTAGTAGTAAATGATGCCAGTAAAACAATAACCCCATAGAAAAATATGGATAAAGGATATTAACAAACAGGTCACAGAGGAGGAAATACAAATTGGTCTTAAATATATAAAAAAAGGCTTCCATTCATAATGGAAAAGTGTAAAATAATACACACCTAAGATTTTCACATATCAGATTGGCAAAAACCAAAGTTTGTAACACCCTATCCCCATGGCTGTGGGTAAATAGAAACTCTTACACATTAGTTACATATTATTATTTCTTTTACATACTAAGAGTATCAGTCCTATGGAGGGCAATTGTATAATATCTATCAAAATTACAAATGCATATGTTCTTTGATACTTCAATATTATATACTTCCTGCAGATATACTCACATATGTGCAAAATGACACAAGATAAGTTATTTAAACAGGGTTTAAAATAGTAAAATGTTCAAAACAAGCCAAATAGTTTTAAATTAGGTACTGATTAAATAAAGTATAGTACATCATACAACTGAATATTATTCAGCTAAAAAGAAAAGGGAAGCTGGGTGTGGTGGCTCATGCCTGTTATCCCAGTATTTGGGAGGCTGAAACAGAAGGATCACAGGTTCGAGGCCAGCCTCAGCAACTTAGCAACCCTGTTTCAAAATAAAAAATAAAATAGGGCTGGGGGTGTAGCTCAGAGGTAGAATGACCCTGGGTTCAATCCCCAGTACCAAAAAAAAAAAAAAAGAATTCAGTGGATTCCTTGGGCTAATCCCCTGTGAATGGGAAAATATTTCTAGAAGGAAATTAATCCATTACCTATTAACACTTAGCATACCACAATAAACAAATGCTAGTTTAATGGCCATTGATAGAGTTCATCTTAGAGAAGAGTTTCCATTTGGTAAAATACAGCATCCTAATGTGCCATTGCAGGTGTGGAAAGAGGTCTTTGGGGCAGAACTTGAATAAGGCAGAAATAAGACAGAGAGCAAAACGTTTCAGCACAAGAAACAAGGATTTGTGTGGTTTGGGACAGGAGCTAACCAGGGAAGAAGAGCAGACTTGGAAGCTAGGAGAAAGGGAGCCCTGGGTCCTCCTCTCAGACCAGAGAAGACTGCAAATCCCTGGTGGCAGGAATAGCCAAGGGCATTTGAGAACAGAAACACTGAAACTCAATTATAAGTGGTCAGTGCAGTTTCATGACCCCAAACCTCACATAGATCCCACACAGAGCCCTGCATTGTGAGGATTTAGACAACGGAGGGACTTGGGTACTGCGCAGGAAGAATGCACACACACAAGTCAGCAGAAAGTCCAGGGAGGAGGATGAGTGTATGGTGGAGAAGGAGGCTTCCACAAACAGAAAGGCAGGATCCAGGAGTCTAGGTCTGGCACACAAGCTCCCCCCAGAGACCTCGGACAGAGTGGGGAAGGGGTGGCAAGGAAGGCCTCCTTTCCCATCTCATATGGGATGGAAAGTTGAGTGCATTCAACTAAATGGCCAAAGATGCGGTGTCCCAGCTGCAGATTAATTATACTGGCTCTCCTTCCTCCCAGCTCTCTAACAGCTGGGGAAAAGCTAAAAGCAGAACCCAGAGGACCTAGCTCCCAGGAAGACAGGAGAAGGGGCAATATACAAGTTTAAGGTTAGAGGAGAAAACTTGGGAGGAATAATACATAAGGGGCATTGAAAGGAGACGCATTAACAGGAAGCTGTTGTTCTGAACAGAGAGATGGGCGCCGTGGCTTACACACCCCTGCACAGATTACAAGTTAACATTTAAATGTTACTTATCTAAATTTAAGTTTGCATATATATAATGTGAGTGAGTGATCAAACATCAGATTACCTGTGATGCATTACTGAGAGGTAAATATTCAGTCTGTGACATGATTAATACAATGGAAAAAAACTGGAATTTAAAAAATGAAAGTGTTTTTTTCCATCCCAGCAGTCTATTTAAAAGAGTTAAATTAAGACATGAAATGATCATATCAGCCTTAATTCTTCTCAGTTATTAATTGAACACTTTCTTGGAAACATTCAGATAAAAGTCCCACCTTGGAGAATTTGAGATAAGAGTGAATGGAACGGAAGAGAAATTAGCCAGTTTACACTCACGGCTGTCATGCTCTGTTTGTTCAAAGCTGCCTAGAGATGCATAATATTAAACTGAGCCTTTAATGCATTCTGATGTGGGGGAGCCCACAAACACAGGGTTGGACTGGCCCACACTTATCTTTGTATATAGTCTGGGTCATCAAAGTAGTTGACCAGCAAAAGGCTGTTATGAAACAAGATAAATGAGAGTTCCATGTACTATAAAGAAATTCAAGCCACTTCCTAGGATGAAAGATGCATAGATATGCATATATACTCTAGATTCCTAAGTAGAGTGGATCCCATAATACATTCATGTACAGGCATATTAATATGATGAAAGAAGTGATCAAAGTTAGTTCCTTGCCTGAAGAAAGGCTTGCTATAAATAGTAAAACTGGCCAGATGTCCACTGATCCTAAAAATAGGTAAGCTTCCCCTGTGAAACCCATCACCTCCCAGGGAATAATGAGAGAAACACAACTTCACTCTGTGGAAAACATCCACCAAGAAACAGCCAAAAGAATTCCCTTCATCTGACCATAAACCCATCAAAACTCCATGGAATGTGATTACTGTATTTATGCACTACCTATACTCAGTAAACCACACGTGCTATAGCTTTCTTAAGTAATTAGAGACAGGGAGACAGGCAGACTTTCATGGGACCTGATCTCTAATAGGAAGTCAGGTATCAATATAAATCTTCAGAATCTTGGGGAATTGTCTGCTGAAATCAATAGTTCCCAACACAGACTGACCTAGAAAAAGAGTATATCATAGTTCTCTTTGGCTCCTCAAAACATTTATTTTAAGTCCGGCGTGGTGGCGCACGCTTGTAATCCCAGTACTTGGGAGGCTGAGACTGGAGGATCAGGGTTCGCGGCCAGCCTCAGCTACTTATTGAGGCCCTCCGTAACTTTGTGAGACCCAGTTTCAAAATAAAGTATAAAAAATGGGGCCGGGGGTGTAGCTCGTAGGTAGAACGTCCCTAGATTCAATCCCCGGTACCGCAAAAAAAAAAAAAAAAAAAACATTTATTTTAGGCCAGGTGTGATGGTGCAGGTCTGTAATCCCAGCATTTGATAGGCTGAGACAGAAGAATTGCAGGTTGAAGGCCATGAAGGCCAGCTTCAGCAATTTATTGAGACCCTCAGCAACTTAGCAAGACCCTGTTCAAAAAAATAAAATAGGGTTGGGGTGTAGCTCAGAGGTAGAATTTCCCCGGGCTCAATCCCCAATACCAAAAAAAAAAAATTATTTTAAAATCTAATGACTTAAAATGAATCACTTTTACCTTTTAAAAAAATGAATCCAAAAGGATTATAATAAGATACACTGATTCTGAGAGGCTGGTTATCAACTAGGGAAAGAAGGGAACTGTCACTTTTAATAAAAATTGGCCCAATATCAATGTGAGCCATAAAAGCCTTTGAAGTCTTAATCAGTAAATGTCGTAGAAACTATGCCTGCGTGATCCCACCAGGTGCGGCCCACCTCTTCTTCCTGTTTTGTGCACAGGCCTGATGCTTGGTAGAGCCACACAGACACCTGCCATGCTTCCCAGCACTTCTGCCTGAAAACTGCTGTTTACTATCCAAAGTCTCCAAAGAGCAAACTGTCAGTGGAACAACACCGACAAATGGATGACTTGCTTAAACTACAAAACTGGAAATTATAGCCAGTAAACAATCCACTGAGTACCAAATGTCACATGTTAATATGCGATGTTAAAGAAGGCTAACACTTGTGGAGATTCCTAAAATAAAAGCTAGAGAGCTCTGGCGCCTCAGTGTCCTCCCGTCACGGTGAGCAGTCCTTACCTTGGCGCTCGCAGAGGCGGTGCTGATTGCAGGTGTTCGGGAGGATGGCACTCGATGTTATCCCTTTTCAGAAAAAGCCTCCTTACTCTTCTACCAAAGTAAAGCTGTCTAACTTGTAGAGCAGCTGTTTTTTTAAACTCCAGGTGTGATTTTTTTTTTTTTTTTTGCGGTACTGGGGATTAGACCCAGGGGCATTCTACCTCCGAGCTACACCCCCAGCCCTATTTTTTATTCTTTATTTTGAAACAGGGTCTCACTAACTTGTGGAGGGCCTAAGTAACTAAGGCTAGCCACGAACCTGTGATCCTCCTGTCTCAGCCTCCCAATTACTGGGATTACAAGCGTGCGACACTACGCCCAGTCAGGTGTGATTTTTGAAGTGTTTGAAGCTGTGGACCCATTACTTCAAACTAACACTACAATCCACTTTATAAAGTGTTAGTGTCCCAGTTGAGAGAATCAAAAGAAGATTCTGTGCTGAGCGCCCTGGCATATGCCTGGAATCCCAGTACTTGGGAGGCCGAGACAGGAGGATAGCAGGCTCAAGGACAGCCTCAGCAACTTAGCAAGACCCTGTTTCAAAATAAAAAAATTAAATAAAAGGCTGGGGATGAGCCGGGTGTGGTGGTACACGCTTGTAATCCCAGTACTTGGGAGGCTGAGACAGGAGGATCGCAAGTTCAAAGCCAGCCTCGACAACTTAGCAAGGCCCTTTGCAACTTAGTGAGACCCTGTTTCCAAATAAGAAATAAAATCAGTCTGGGAGTGTAGCTCAAAGGCAGAAGACTCCTGGGCTCAATCCCCAGTACCACACACAAAAAAGCCTGGGGGTAGAGCTCAGAGGTAGACTGCCCCCTCAGTAGAAAAAATAAATAAATAAATAAATGAAGGACCCTATTTAATAGATAGGTCTCCCAAATCTTAGTTCCTTTTCCTCACTACTACTTTGAGAAGGAAAAAGTAGATACAGGCCTCGGGTACAAAATTGGCATTGTTCTATTTCTTTATTTTTTATTGTATTTCTCAAAGATAAAAATGTATAAGGTTTTAAAATGTCTGGGCAAAACCGCACTTTGGAATTTTTAAAAATAAGCAAAAAACCTCAATGGGTATGTAACAAGATCTGAGCATAAATTTTAATAGAACTAACTAAAACTTGTTAGCTTAACCTCTCCGGCTCTTGCTCGGCCCTCTGCCTCCCTGTTCACCATCTCCAGCAGCCTTCTCCGGCTGCCTGCCTGCCTACCCTGGAGTGAAAGGAGGCATAGTTTTCATGTACTGACATACTTTTATACCTCTTCAATCAAAATTCTAAGAGTGAGATTGTACTGACATGCAAACTGTTTCTGTCTTCAATTTACAATTTTAAATAGACTGATTTCACTCTGCAGGCTGGAAAGGGGGGGAAATCCAAGTCTATAGTTATTCATGTGATTGGAGTTTTTGCTACAGGTGAACAGATATTGCCATCTACTGTTGAGAAAATATAAAATGGTTCAGCCAAAAGTTTTCAGCCTTATTGAAGTTTTGACAGATCATACATTTAAAATGGAAGAAGGCTGGGTGTGGTGGCACATGCCTGTAATCCCAGTACTTGGGAGACTGAGACAGGAGGATTGCAGGTTTGCAACCAGCCTCAACAACTTAGTGAGACCCTGTTTCAAAATAAAAAAAACTAAAAGGGCTGGAGGTGTAGCTCAGAGGTATAATGCCCCTAGGTTCAATCCCTAGTGCCACACAAATAAATAAATAAATAAATAAATAAATAAATAAAGCAAATCATGTTTTATTAGTTTACATTTGGTCTACCGTATCAGTTACTACAGCAAAGGAGAAGAAATGTAAGTATATAACCCTTTTAAAATTATCTTAGCTTGGTTTTAAAAATGAACTTCACATTGGTCAATTTATTTTCTTTGTATTCTCATAAAACTACTAGAAATGCACACAACAAAGTCAGTTTTTAACTTTAGATTCACTTATAAATACACTTTCTTTAGAAAAAGAGGGCAGTCACCACTTAGCATTCTATTTTTTTTTTTTTTTGGTGGGGGTCGGGGGGAGAGAGATACTGGGAATTGAATCCAGGGGCATTCTACCTCCGAGCTACACACCCAGCCCGATTTTATTTTATTAGAAACAGGGTATTGCTAAGTTGCTGAGGCTGTTCCTTGAACCTGCAATTCTCCTGTTTCATCCTCCCAAATACTGGATTACAGGCATGCACCACCACCACCTCCCCCGTCTCACTTAGCGCTCTTTAGGCCTCCAATAGTACATATGTAGCTCAAATTTAGAGAGATCCACTTTAGGGCAAAAAGCCACCATGAAAGCAATGCCGCTGAGTCAGAGAATCCATCCACATTCAAACTCTGCCAGATCAATCAGTGTGAAGAATGACCTCTCTATTCTGGGGGCTGGTGTTGAGCAGGAGTAAGTGATTTGGTGGCTGAAATCTAGTTGTTTTTGTACATAAAACAGTATATTTCCCTTTAAAGAATACTTATTTAATTCTGTCAACACCCAAGCATCACACCGTGTCCTGTGTCAGCTATCTCGTAGTAGAGAAAAGCAGATGTGAAATGGGATTTGTGGATAGTGCAAAACAAGCCCCCAACCTGGATATCTACAAAGAGAAGGGAAAGAAACCTTTCATCTTTAATCTTTGCAGTATGTTAGGTCAAGTATGAAAGATACCCAGAGGCATTCTACCTCCAAGCTACACCTAGCCCTTTTTATTTTTTACTTTGATACAGGGTCTCGCTAAATTGCTAAGGCTGGCCTCAAACCTGCGATTCTCCTGTCTCAGCCTCCCAAGTACTGGGAGTTGAACCCAGGGGCATTCTACCACCAAGCTACACCCCAGCTCTATTTTTTACAGTGTATTATGTCTATAGTTCTCAAATCAGTATTACTTTATAGGTTTATGTGTGCTAATAAAGTTCTATCACAGGTTAAATTTAAAAAAATATTCATATCTAATACTGGTATAACTTTTTGTGTGTGTGTGGCACTGGGTATTGAACCCAGGGGCATTCTACCTCTGAGCTACACCCCCAGCCTGGTTTTATTTCTTATTTGGAAACAGAGTCTCACTCTTTGCAGAAAAGTAAAATTTTACTTTTCTGCAAAAAGTAAAATTCGCCTTGACGAGCTGCTTTCAAGTACTGGAATTACAGGCATGCACCACCATGCCCGGCGAGAAATGGAGCAGGCTTTGAGACTACTTTGAGTCATACACTCTGCAGTGTGTGTGTGTGTGTGTGTGTGTGTGTGTGTAGGGAAACTAATGTTTTAAAATGTAGAATTTTGCTACCATATTTAGCTTTATCAATAATTCAGTTTCCAACCATATGACTTATTATATTGACTTCATTAAGGTATTCATTAAGATGTTCCTATCAAAACCAGGCATGCTGGCACATGTCTGTAATCCTAGTACTAGGGAGACTGAGACAGGAGGATCACAGGTTCAAGGCCAGCCTCAGGAACTTAGCAAGACTCTCAGCAACCTCGCAAGACCCTGTTTCAAAACAAAAAATAAGCCAGGCCTGGTCATGCATGCCTGTAATCCCAGTACTTGGGAGGCTGAAACAGGATGATCGCAGGTTCGAGGCCAGCCTCAAAGAAGTAGTGAGACTCTCATCAACCTAGTGAGACCTTGTTACAAAATAAAAATAAGCGCCAGGCGTGGTGGCGCACGCTTTTAATCCCAGTACTTGGGAGACTGAGACAGGAGGATCGCAGGTTTGCGGCCAGCCTCAGCTACTTAGTGAAACTTCAGCAACTTAGTGAGAACCTGCGAGGGGCCTGGTCAGAGGGGGAAGCGGCATCCAAGTTCAAGAAATTCCAGGAAGAGTTGATACTCGGATGGGAACACACACCGTTAGTTATACCGGAGTAGTAGATACAAAACACTTCTAGGCAAAGTTGAGTCTCTACCGGAAAAAAAAAAAAAAAAAAAAAATATATATATATATACATATACATATATATACATATACACACATATACATATACATACACACACACACACACACACACACACACACACACACACACACATATATATATATATATATATACCTAAAATGGAAGATTAAGGACAAAATTCCTTCTGGTAGTCCCTTAGGCCTAATGTTACAATACTGGAGAGATAAGCGTGCAAAATTACAAGATCTGCAGTGCTGTTTGATGCAGATCTGCCTCATGGTGACAGTGGCCACCCTGGACTCTTTGTTTCAGTGTCATCCACAATTGGTGGACCCTGCTCCAGATATCCCCTGCTGTATGGGCTGTCATGTTTGTGTCCTCTCTTCTATAATCTATTGCTCATTGTGTATAGGTTGCATTTTGATTTGGGGAACTCTAAATGTGGCTCTGTGTTTAGTAAATATCTATAACTCTCTTGTCCCTATCCATGGGATGCAATGCCTGGCAAATTAAAGCTATAAGATATATGCTTGCTGTCTATTTTTATGTATGTTTATACCCATAAATGTATTGTCTGTCTATTGTCCACATGGTACCAAACTGACTTATATAAAAGAGCGCTTATAAAAGCCGGGCATGGTGGTGCATGCTTGTAATCCCAGTACGTGGGAGGCTGAGACTGGAGGATCCAGGTTCGCGGCCAGCCTCAGCTACTTAGTGAGGCCATCCGCAACTCAGTGAGACCCTATTTCAAAACAAAGAATACAAAATAGGGCTGGGGGTGTAGCTTGGAGGTAGAATGGCCCTGGGTTCAATCCCTGGCACCACCAAAAAATAAAATAAAATAAATAAAATAAAAGAGCGCTTATAAGTAAAAAAAAATGGATCCAAATATCTTTTAGTTCACGTAACTTATAAATCTTTAACAAATACAGGCTAGTCAATTAAAAATCGTATTGTTTGTTTCAGTGTAATGTTGGAATAGTGTCCATTGTTAGGATCAGTGTGAAACTGTGTGAGGAAAAATTTAAAGGTGATGGACTGGTTAACAAAACAGGCAGAAAAAAAAATCTCAAATAGCAAAATATTCAAACTGCTTTATGGATTTGATGTCTGAATTTGGTAAATTGTACACTGAATTTCAAGGGCAGAAAACAAAGCAGAGAAAAGGTGCTACCAGAAAAGTAAGATGGCTGAAGAAGATTTAATGCTTTGATTAGAAACAACAATAACAAAAAAAAAGGGGGGGATTGGAATTAAGGCAGTTAAAGATTTTTGCATGGGAAAAAAAAAGAGGTCCAAAGCATGGACAGTTGGTAACCGCGGTAGCAAGGGCAGTAATTTTAAAGTAAGGCACCCAGATTTCTTTCCTACTGGGTTTCCCGCCAAAGCTTAACTTTTTTTTATAGTTTAAAGTTCGCCATCTTGGGCTACACATGGTTGGGACTGGGTGGTACCATCTTGCTGGACTTAGCTGTGTTATCTGTGGATTTTAGCTGCCAGGAGAGGCCCTCCTTTGTTTACCTCAGAGGGGGAGGGGCCTGCAAAGAAAGCCTTATTCTCCTATCTTGTCACTAGTCTTTTAGCCAAGAGTGGTCTTCAAAGACATAGCCCTGCTCCTATGTTCTTCATATTTAAAACAATAAGGTTTTCTGCTCTTAGTTACATTTATGAAAAACTTGTTTAAGAGGAAAGGTTTTCTCAAGATAATCTCTTGTGTTTATTGTCTTTGATTACCTAACAAGCTGCATCTTAGCAGAATCAGGGTTTAAGTGTCTATATTTTAAAGCAGGCTAAACTACTATAACTTTGGGTTGTTATGTTTCACACCCTATATATCTGTGACTAGATGTGTATACATCTGAGGGCTAAAAATGCTGGGTGTCTGAGGTTCATCTAAATGTTTCATAAAAGCTTATAAAGTTAAAGATGTATGGGTTTTATATACATGCAAGCTAACCAATAAGCGATCTCTTTATTTGCTAAGTTAATATATTTTAACTTTGGTATAACTGTGATGTTAATTACTGCTGGCTTCTTTGTAAGTTAAATATATTTGTGTTTCCCAAGTATCCTCTAAAATGCAAAGCTTAAAAAAACACTTTACCAAGCTGGTGTCCTCCAAACAACAGCAACAAAAAGTTAATGGTGATAGCCATTTTCAGGTTTATATTTATGTTTTCCTAAATTGCATTATAACCATCTTTAAGCAAATATAATTAAAGGTGCTTGGACACTTGACATTTCAAATCATGCCACTCTGATTAAAGATTGGGTATTAAAGCACTGGGCGTGGTGGCGCACGCTTGTAATCCCAGTACTTGGGAGGCAGAGACTGGAGGATCCGGGTTCGCGGCCAGCCTCAGTGACTTAGTGAGGCCCTCCGCAACTTCGTGACACCCAGTTTCAAAATAAAGTATAAAAAATAGGGCCGGGGATATAGCTTGGAGGTAGAACGCCCCTGGGTTCAATCCCCGGTACTGCAAAAAAAAAAAAAAAGATTGGGTATTAATAATAATATATATGTAAAGCCAAATTTAAATGGGGATTTGTTTACGTCAAATTCAAATGGAGATCTGTTTGTGTCATCAAATATTATCAGAACTATTATACAAACTGGATTTGTTTTGTTCCTAATAGTTTTGTTTTATATTTTCCTTGTATATCTTTGTAATTGTTGTATGTTAAGCTTCCAGGTATGGGGTATCTCTTATTCAGCCCAATTAACTATTAATGTAACTATAGGGGAAAATTCCTTAACTATAAAGATTAATGCATGTCAAGTCCTGTGTCTCTGCCCAGAACCAATATGGGTGATAAAAGAATCCAAAGCAAGTCCCTTGCTCTCAGTGGGGCAAGTCCCGGGGGACCACCCCATGTGGAGCATGGGCAGCCCCACTATATAGAGCTGCTCCAATTCTGAGGGGGTTAAAAGAAAAAATAACCAGGCCTGGAGGGGTTTCCCTTGACACCTGTGCTACTTACAGTATAACCCACTCTTGCTAACTCACAAGCCAGAAAAGTCAGCCCTTTCCATTAAACACTGGTCTAGTCTCCAGGCAGATATGTCAGGAAATAATCCCATGGGGACGCTTGCTGTTAGACTAGTTCAACCTCAGCTCAGGCCACTATAGTAAAAATAGAGGATTTATACCAGATGATAGAAGTTAAGACAGGATATGGGGAAACAAATGCCTGGTCGAAATGGATTAGAAATTCTGCCAGCCCCTTAAAAGTGGCTGTTACATTTGCACGGCAGGCAGGCCGGAGGCTCAAGTGGTCCCATTTCCACAAGGAATAGCTTGGCTTGAGCTCCATTTTGTAAAACTGCAATTGTGTAACCTTATGTGTACTTGTATTTTTGTAAAGATAGCATTTCCTGCAAATTGTGAGTGCCAACACCTCCTCCAGCATCCCCTTCAGCCAATGGCGTAGATTGTAAGGCTATGTTCCCACCAATAGGAGCACAGCACAGAAGCCCCACTGAAAATAAAACGCCCAGCAAGTTTCCTCCATGTTGTTCTTGCACACCTGACTTTACTGGTGGCAGGATCCCTTTTTGCAAAAAGTAAAATTTGCCTTGCCAAGGTGCTTTCAAATATGTGGGTTTTTAAGCCGGGTGTGGTGGCACACGCTTGTAATCCCAGTACTTTGGGAGGCGGAGACCAGAGGATCTGGGTTCCCGGCCAGCCTCAGCTCTCTCGTGCGCTCTCTCTCTCTCTCTCTCTCTCCTTAGTGAGGCCCTCTGCAACTTCGTGAGACCCGGTTTCAAAATAAAGTATAAAAAATAGGGCCGGGGGTGTAGCGCGGAGGTAGAATGCCCCTGGGTTTAATCCCCGGTACCGCAAAAAAAAAAAAAAAAAATGTGGGTTTTTTTGTTTTGTTTTGTGTACGATGCCATAAAAATTTACCTCTGACACTTGGAGGTAGAATGTCCCTGGGTTCAATCAAAAGAGAGAGAGGAGAGAGAGGAGAGGAGAGCAGAGGAGAGGGGAGGGGAGGGGAAAGGGAGGGAGGGAGGGAGGGAGGGAAAGAAAGTTGGTCATGATTCAGGGAGTTCACAGTGTAGGTGAGGCAAAAGGAAGCCAACCTCACAGCTGGATTTGAAAAACAATGTTAGAGGTTCCATGATAGAGAATGGAGGGACGATATGTAAAATAAAAGACAGCAAGTCTGCTTATGGTTGGAAGGGTGTAGCAGAAATCTAGGAAGGCATGAGTGATAGAAAACTGAATAGCAGCCGGGCATGGTGGTGCATGCCTGTAATTCCAATACTTGAGTGGCTGAGACAGGAGGATCACAGGTTCAAGACCAGCCTAAGCAACTTAGCAAGACCCTGTTTCAAAACAAAAAATAAAAAGGGCTGGGGGTGTATCTTAGAGATAGAATGCCCCTGGGTTCAATCCCCAGTACCCCCCCCAAAAAAAAGGAAAGAAAAGAAAACTGAATTTTCGAGGGCCGTCTTAGAACTCATACTGAGTTTATCATCGTGGACGGGCTCAGTTTGAATACATGGTATTTGGCTGGGTGGGATTTGTCCTCAGGCAGACACATTCCAAGGGACCTGGTATAATCTTTAATGTGTGGTCTTTGATGTCATCTCCACCCAATAATGTTTAATCCCTCCTTCCTCCAAGATTGTCACATGTCTGCCTCACTGACCTTCTTTATCATAACTCATGACAATGGTTAGTTTCTGTGTTTAACTTTTATGATGGTTTGTCTAAAGTTTCTATAAAAGGTGCTGGCTACAGATGGTCAGGAGAATTGTCATCTATCTCCTTCCCGACCCCCCAGATATTAAATATAATTCTCTCCAATTTATTATATATGACTCCGTGTCATTTTTGTGCGAGACTATTGTCAGGAAGCTGCCTAGAGCAGCAACATTCCGTGGCAGGAACCATGGAATACTTTTCAGGAAGCTGCCTGAAGCAGCGACCTTCCATGGTGGGACTACAGAGCAAGTGATACTGAATAGCACATAGTCCAGCAGAGAAGGGACACTTCCTGAGAAGCACAGGCCACTGTTGGATACCACATGCTCAGTGAGCATCACCAGATGAGTCTGGTGAGGAAGTGTCATGGAGAGGTGTCCCAGGCATATATGCCTGCTGTCACACGGGGAGGATATAAAATAAAGGTCACAAGAGGAAAGCTTGCAAGCAGAGCAGCAGGGCACAGTCCCTCTGCTGAACTCTCACGACCTCGCAGCTTGGACCTGAGTGGACAGTCCACATATCCATGGCTGACATTCCTGTGGAAACTGCTCTAAAGGGAACAGGAAACATTTATGCCCCTGTGGAACACCCCTGGTCAGAGAAGTGGCCTTGGAAGAATGGGAGTGCAGGGCTCAGAGGCTGGTGTCACCTTGCTCTTTTTTTTTTTTTTTTTTTAGGTACTGAGGTTTGAACCCAGGGGCATTCTACCTCCAAACTACACCCCCAGTCCTTATTTTTTCTTTTGAAAATAGGGTCTCACTAAGTTGCTGAGGGTCTTGCCTAAGTTGCAGAGGCTGGCCTAGAACTTTAGATCCCTGTCTCGGCCTCCCAAGCACTGGGATTACTGGACATGACTCAGTCTGTCATGTGTGTATATGTGTCACTGGGGATTGGACCCAGGGGCATTCTACCTCTGAGCTACACCCCCAGCCCAATTTTATTTTTATTTTGAAACAGGGTCTCACTAGGTTAATGAGTCTCACTATTTGCCGAGGCTGGCCTCAAACCTGCAATCCTCCTGTCTCAGCCTCCCAAATACTGGGATTATAATAAGCCTGTGCCACCACACCCTGCTTTGGGGGGGGTTACTGGGGATTGATCCTCCAAGCTACACCCCCAGCTCTTTTTATTTTTTATTTTGAAACAGGGTGCTAAGGCTGTTGAACCTATGATTCTCCTGTCTCAGCCTCCCAAGTACTGGAATTACAGGCATGTGCTACCACACTCAGCTAGGAATGGACAGGACTTTGAGACTGCTCAGATTAGAGGGGGAGGAAAAGAACAAGAGTCTAATATTGTCTGGTGTCTGGTAGAGTGGCAAAATGGATTGTGAAAGAGGGAATACAGAGGTTGATGAGACAATAAAGCTATCCCTTTAAACCTTTTATTTTGAAATAATTATAGGTCACAGGAAGTTGCAAAGATAACACATGTACCCTTCGCTTAGTTTTCCCCACTGGGGACATCTTACATAACTGTAGTACAATATCAAAACCAGGAAATTCACATTGGTACTATGGGTATAGTTCACTGTCATTTTACCACGTGTAGCTTTATAGAATGCAACCAAGATACAAAACTATTTCATTTACCCTTTATTGTCAAATCTACCACCTCCTCCCCCTCCACCACCCTTATCCCCTGTCAACCACTGATCTGTTCTCTATTTCAATGACTTTGTCATATTGAAGATATCCTGTAAGTGGAATCATATAGCATGTGACCATGTGAGACAAGCTTATTTCATATTTATTAATACACATTAAATAAAAGCATGATACCTGAGATGTATCCATTGTATGTACTAACAAGTCTGCCCCTTTTTATTCCAAGTAATATTCCTAGGTATGGATATAATGTGGTTTGTTTAACCATCCACCCACTGAAAGACATTTTGGTTGCTTCCAGTTTGCGACTATTAAAATAGAGCTGCTATGTACAATTCTGTAAAGGTTTTTGTATGAACATAAGTTTTCATTTCTCTAGGATGATGCACAGGAGGGTGAGCGCTGGGCCGTAGGATTAGTTTTCCAAAAAAGTGAATAAGGCCAATCTTTCAAGTTCAGTATTATTTTATCCCCATTTTAAAAGTAAGAAATGAGAAGGATGGTGGTTAACAGCTCAAGTTTTGGAGACAAATAGATTTGGAGCTGACTCTGGTAAGTCAATTAACCCTTCTATAGGTTTTTGTCATTTTATCACATATAGATTTCTGTAATCTTTCAATGGCTCCAGAATAGTACCAGCAAAATAATTTTCTTTTTTTAATTTTTTTTTTTTGGTTGTACTGGGGATTAAACTCAGAGGCATTCTTACCTCCTAGCTATACCCCCAGCACCCTTTTTAAATTTTTGTTTTGAAATAGGGTCTCACTAGGGTTGCTGAAAGTTTCACTAAATTGCTGAGGCTGTCATCGAACCTGCGATCCTCCTGTCTCAGCCTCCCAAGTACTGGTATTACAGGCATGCACCACCCCACCCAGCTCCTTTTTTATTTTGAGGTGATGTCTGGCTAAATTGCCCAGGCTGGCCTTCAACTTGCAATCCTCCTGCCTCAGTCTCTTGAGTAGCTGGGATTACAGATGTGCAACCCCATGCCCAACACATTTAAATTAACTTTTTAGAGTCACTTAAAAATAATTTTTGAAGCCAGGCATGGTGGTATACACTTGTAATCCCAGTACTTGGGAAGCTGAGACAGGAGGATTGTAGGTTCGAGGACAGCCTCAGCAAATAGTGAGACTCCATCAAACTAGCGAGACCCTGTTTCAAAATAAAAATTAAAAAATAGGGCTGGGGGTGTAGCTTGGAGGTAGAACACCCCTGAGTTCAATCCCCAGCACCACCAAAATAATAATAATAATTTTTTGTACAAAAATTATACTTGAAAGCCGGGCGTGGTGACGCACGCTTGTAATCCCAGTACTTTGGGAGGCGGAGACCGGAGGATCCGGGTTCACGGCCAGCCTCAGCTCTCTCTCTCTCTCTCTCTCTCTCTCTCTCTCTCTCTCTACTTAGTGAGGCCCTCCGCAATTTCGTGAGACCCAGTTTCAAAATAAAGTATAAAAAATAGGGCCGGGGGCGTAGCGCGGAGGTAGAACGCCCCTGCGTTCAATCCCCAGTACTACAAAAAAAAAAATTATACTAGAGAATATTCTCACATCAGTTATAACATCATTCATGTGAATCTCTCTGTAATAACCAACCAAATAAGGTGACAGCCAGCATGTGCCAGAAGAGGTTTGCTGGAAAAGGAAAAGGTGGAAGAAATGGAGAAGGGCAGGAGAGCTGTGAGCTTTCATGATCATATATCTCATTATTGAAAAATTGCACAATGGGCACATACACAAAAAAGAAAAGATCCTTGCACCTGTAAAAAGGGACATCCCTTCTTAGGAGGAAATTTACATGCAAATATGGCATCTGAAAATTGTATGTCCTGTGTGTTGAAAGGGCAACACCAACCTGTTGCCGTATGCAGAGAAGAGAATGGGAGAAGAGGAGGTTCCAGAAGTCTGAGGCAGGCCTGTTTGTAGGGAACATTTTCTTCTAAGACAGGAGCCACCCTAGCCCTCTTCAATCATACAGCAGTCATGCCAATCTTCCCACAATAATTACAGTGCTTTTGAGTGGAAGTAACAAAATCCTGACTCCAACTGGCTTAAACAATCAAGGTGATTTCTCAGCTCATGCATCTGAAAAGTCAAGAAGATAAATCAGACTAGAGGGCTGCAACATATGTTTTCAAGATATACCAGAGAATGCATTGGAAAAGTGAGTCAAGACATCAAACATGGTGCTTTATTATCTGTGCCATATTATCTATTTATATTTCTTTCCAGGAAGATTTTTGTGCCATATATAGGACACCTATAAAAAACTTAAATTAGTCAGGTGTGGTGGCATACACCTATAATTCCAGTTCTTGGGAGGCTGAGACAGGAGGATCACAGTTTCAAGGCTAGCCTCAGCAACTTAGCAAGACCCCATTTTAAAATAAAAAATAAAAAGGGCTGGAGGTGTAGTTCAGAAGTAGAGCTGGGGTTATAGCTCAGTGGAAGAGCACTTGTCTTGGATGCATGAGAACCTGGCTGGGTTCAATTCCCAGCACTGCAAAAATAGAATTTTTTTCTAGTTACTGTAAAAAAGCCATTAAGTTTTTCCTTACCAAGGCAGACAAGAAAAAAATTGACAATTATTCTTTAACTTAAAAAGAGAATGAAAAAGTATTAGATCCTTATTTTTAATTATTTTTGTTTGGATTTCTGTAGTTAAAAAGAGGAGTTAAAAGCTCTAATGTGTGTGTGTGTGTGTGTTTAAATTCTTGGGACTACTACTGGCCTTCCTCCAGTGATTTTACCTCCCAGTGTTTCAGTTTCACCATTTGCAAAAGGGAGATAATGGTAGTTGCCTTATCTCAGAAGGATGTCATGAAAGTAAGTCAGATAAATTTCTTTGCCCTCCTTGGAGAGGGGCTCTAGAAAGTAAGGATTACTAGATATGATGATGAATACCCACAACTTCAAAGATATTTTTAAATTGCCCCCCAGGTCTTTGAATATGTTAAGTCCATTAATAGCACTGGGTTAGGTGTTTATACATTTCTGGCAAGCTTTCACCTCTTGTTAAAGCAGTAAATGGTCTTTGAACAAATGTATTTCTCATTCTTTGATAACTATGCTTCCTTGTTTGTACACTTGAAAGATGATTATCATCTGGCATATGAGGTCAAGTTGAACTCCTTGGTGCCATTACAGTTCAATTGCAGCTTTAATTGAGTTTTTCTTCCAAGGTTGAAAATAAGTCACTTGGTCCATGTTAGCAAGCTACTTGCATTTTTTAAAGATTGTTAGGTGAATACAATTATCTTCTGCAAATGATGTCTAGTTTTTCACCCCTTGTTCAAAAATCAATCATATAAAAAATTCGATAGATTTCTTTTATTGCTGCATTTTTATAGGTTTTCCTTAAATTGCTTTTTATAACTATAATTATACCTAATATAAACAGCCATGGTACACATATAAATATCATGGAAGTAATAACCTATAGCCCTCAAGACAAAATTCAGGATAGTCAAGCATTATTTAGAGCAACGTTGTGTGTATGTGGCCTCTGAAAGGTACCAGTAGTGTAGCCTCTTCTCAAATATATTTATCTTGGGTAGACCTTGAACTGGTAGAGTGGTCCAAACCCCTTCTATAGAAGGCATTCTTGACTTGTGGTAGGTATCACTGAATTTGCCTTCTAGGGAAGGCATTCTTGACTTCTGGTATCACTGAATTTGCCTAGGTCAAGATCATAAATTGGTAGCCTACAATGGGCCAGATTTTATCTCCAAAGGTTATTATTTTGATTAGCCTATTGCAATGACTTTGCTTTTTTTTAAATGCAGTACTGGGGATGGAACCCAGGGGCATTCTACCTCCCAGCTACACCCCCAGCCCTATTTTTTATTCTTTATTTTGAAACAGGGTCTCACGAAGTTGCGGAAGGCCTCACTAAGTAGCTGAGGCTGGCCACGAACCTGCAATCCTCCCATCTCAGCCTCCCAAGTACTGGGATTACAAGCGTGTGCCACCACGCCCGGCTTTTTGTGATGACTTTGGATACCAACAACCTGAGCTAGGCCAGACTTCACAGGTTAAGGGCAGAATCTTCCACAAAACTACCCTCAATTCAGATGCCAGCTACAAGTTGGGGGATCTCCAGGCCACCCTCACTTCTGACCAGCTAGCTACAAATTCAGGAGTTCCCACTGTCCCCCCTGAGATTCGATAATTCACTAGAATGACTTATAGAACCCAATTCAAAGTGCTATGCTATGATTACAGGTTTTGTGTGTGTGTTACTTGCCACTTTGTATATTTCTGGAGGTTTTGTTTTGTTTGTAGTACTGGGGATTCAACCCAGGAGCATTCTACCTCCAAGCTACACCCCCACCCCCATCCAGGGCTGAGGCCTGTCTTAGAAGCACACTGAGATTATCATCTTGGACCAGCCCAGTTTGGATACATGGTATTTGGCTGGGTGGGATCTGTCTGCAAGCGGACACATTCCAAGCGACCTGATGTAATCTTTTTTTTTTTT